>JAODXP020001777.1:0-24854 GCA_027497455.2 Sardinella longiceps | reverse complement strand
GTGTAGTAGAACACTACCGTTCCCTTCCCAATACATTAGTGCAGTAGAACACTACCGTTCCTTTCCCAATACATTAACCATTTTTGCCTACATTGTTTGGATCTGTTTGGAGCAGTACTTGGTTATCCATTCAACTGTCTGCCTGCTTATTGCTTAACCCTGCTTGCCTGCTTGCCTGCTATTCTGCCTACTGCCTACTACCCCGTATGCCTCTCTTGCTTGCCTGCTATTCTGCCTACTGCCTGCTACCCTGTCTGCCTCTCTTGCTTGCCTGCTATTCTGCCTACTACCCCGTATGCCTCTCTTGCTTACCTGCTATTCTGCCTACTACCCCGTATGCCTCTCTTGCTTGCCTGCTATTCTGCCTACTGCCTACTACCCTGTCTGCCCTGTTTTGTTTTTGTTTTGTTTTTTACAAAAAGGTTCTTCCTCAAGTGTTGATCCTGACTAATTATTATGTGCTGAATTTCCACTGCGTAACAAACTGTTAAACAAAAACAAAATGGCTGATAAAAACATTTCTGTTGGGCATTACAGTGCCCTCCACATAACTCCTACAGAAATACTTTAGTATGCACTAAGCCTATAGAAGCCCTTAACTCCTACAGAAATACTTTAGTATGCACTAACCCCTAGACTATAGAAGCCCTTAACTCCTACAGAAATACTCTAGTATGCACTTAACCCTATAGAAATACTTTAGTATGCACTAACCCTAGACTATAGAAGCCCTTAACTCCTACAGAAATACTCTTAGTCATGCACTAACCCTAGACTATAGAAGCCCTTAACTCCTACAGAAATACTTTAGTATGCACTAACCCTAGACTATAGAAACCCTTAACTCCTACAGAAATACTTTAGTATGCACTAACCCTAGAGAAGCCCTTAACTCCTACAGAAATACTTTAGTATGCAGTAACCTTAGACAATGGAAGCCCTTAACTCCTACAGAAATACTTTAGTATGCACTAACCCTATGGAAGCCCTTAACTCCTACAGAAATACTTTAGTATGCACTAACCCCAGGCTATGGAAGCCCTTAACTCCTACAGAAATACTTTAGTATGCACTAACCCTAGAGAAGCCCTTAACTCCTACAGAAATACTTTAGTATGCACTACTAACCCTAGAGAAGCCCTTAACCCCTACAGAAATACTTTAGTATGCACTAACCCTAGACTATAGAAGCCCTTAACTCCTACAGAAATACTCTAGTATGCACTACTAACCCTAGAGAAGCCCTTAACTCCTACAGAAATACTTTAGTATGCAGTAACCCTAGACTATGGAAGCCCTTAACTCAGAAATACTCTAGTATGCACTAACCCTAGACTATTAAAGCTTAATTTGAACTTCGCGCACTTCCGCGCTTTATCTCATTGACCAAACGTCATTGCCAAACCAGTCAGCTGACGGCAAATGACAGCGCACGTCAGCTTGACTGACAGTTCAATAATCAAATAAACAGAACAGAACGACAGCAATTGTCTTTATACATTTCTCTAGGGCTACAGGGATACAAAAAATGGAACTATTAATACAATGGAAAACCCTTATAATGTCGCTTGTTGCATAATTATTTGTATAAAGGGAATCCTAAAAATTATGTAGAGGTGCCACAAACTAGCAGGTGATGGAGTGTCAAGATTTTGTGAGACGTTTGACGTTTCAATAACAACTAGAAAAGCACTCAGAGACCTTCGCCAAGGCAATGTGGTGACAGACACTATAAATTCCAGATCGTGTTTCTGGATCACCGATCGCCACCAAAATCAAATAAGTTCTTACTTGTCCCAATATACACGTTGTCAATTTCATCCAAATCGAGTTATGTTGTACACAGACACACACACAGACACACAGACACACACACACACACAGACACACGCAGGCGAAAACATAACCTCAGAGAAATTTTAATAAGGGGAGAATTTTCACTCTCAGAGCACTTCCGGTGTAGTATTGCACCCAGGGGCGCACGCGGGCGAGTCCAAAATGGCTTGGGTTTAATGGAGCTGCACCTCAAATTCCTACATTTCTTTTAATATAATTCTTTGTCTTAAAATTGCAATAATGTTTACGATATAGGGGACAAAGATTGTATGAATAATCGTGGAACAAAATTTGTAGGTTCTTTCGTTGGCTATAACATCGACATGCAGTCTCCTCATTCCTCCTCATTTCTCCCTCACCAGCCCTCACTCACTGGCCAGTTAGCATAATGCTAGCAAGGCACAGGCAAAACAGGCTCACGTTGTGAAACACTGAGAGGGTATGGGTGTGTGTTAATTCACTTTTTATAGCTAATCTATGTCCAACTTGCAAAAAAATTAAAATCTGACGGTTCCTGACGTCTAATGGGTAGAAACAGTACATTTAGCCATGTAGCTCCATAGGCCCCCAGGTATTTTGGCCATCGCCCCTAGGTGAACTGCAGCCAAAAAAACGGTACAATGGGGGTGAATAGAGAGTGGTGGGGCTCTCCGTAAACGGTCTCTGATAACCTTTGGGGGAGGATAATAATAATAATAATAATAATAATAAAACATTTTATGGTGTGCATTTTTTTGTATTTTCAAATTACAAATTACTTGTATTTTAATGAAATGCATTTTCCATACCAGTATTTTATAATTAATTTTGTTACGTTCCATGAACAAATATTTGTAGTTTGTAACAAAATAGTATTTGATGTATTTGTGCCCAGCTCTAACCGTAGCCAGTCTCCCTTTGCAGCGCTTAATTGGCTGGGAGAGGGAGGGCACTGGTCCGTACTAAATTAAAAGGTAGAATTGTTTGAAATGTAGTGTACTATTTTACTAAAGATTAAATAGCGATGCAGTTTGAAATGTAGTGTACTATTTTACTATTGATGAAATAGCGATGTAGTTTGAAATGTAGTGTACTATTTGACTATAGATGAAAAAGCGATGTAGTTTGGAATGTAGTGTACTATTTTACTATTGATGAAATAGCGATGTAGTTTGAAATGTAGTGTACTATTTGACTATAGATGAAAAAGCGATGTCGTTTGAAATGTAGTGTACTATTTGACTAAATGAAATAGCGATGTAGTTTGAAATGTAGTGTACTATTTATAGCGATGTAGTTTAGAATGTAGTGTACTATTTGACTATTGATGAAATAGCGATGTAGTTTGAAATGTAGTACTATTTGACTATAGATGAAATAGCGATGTAGTTTGAAATGTAGTGTACTATTTTACTATAGATGAAAAATACTCAGGTGTGTCGGGGAAATGAAGCTAAATGTGAGATGAACAGCAGTACCTTGCCTGCTATAGAGTTTTCCCCATTCCGACACACACACACACACACACACACACACACACACACACACACACACAGAGAGACAAAGGGAGGGAGGGAGAGAGAGAGAGACTGCTGAGTGCGTGCTTGCAATGCCTATCCAGTGCTCATAAAGTCTGTGGTCAGGGGTGCTTTGAGTCCTGGGGCAGTCTCTCTCTCCCTCCCTTGGTCTCTCTGTGTGTGTGTGTGTGTGTGTGTGTGTGTGTGTGTGTGTCGGGGGTGCTTGAGTCCTGAGGCAGAAACGATGGGACCTTGGGTGGATTCATGCACAGTGGAGTAGAACACTGAGTGCCAATAATAATTCAGTTATTTCTGTCAATAATGATGCAGTTTCAGTGGCTAAATTATGGCGTCACTCTTTAGAGGAAGTGTGAATTCTTTTGACTGAGACTAGCTGAAGCAAAAAGGTCTCTGAAATGGAGGGGAGCTCTCCGGCAGTGATCAACACCAGCACAAACCCATACTTGGAGTTCAGCCATTTATCCAGCAGGTCAACTATCTCTGGCGGCAAACAGTTTATCAAGAGCGCCATGGGGCTGCTGGTCTGTGCAGAGGTGGTAAGTAGCTTGTGCTTAATGTCAAACTTTACTTTCCAAGATGGTCATCCGCATTCAGCGAAACTGAAGCATATAAGTAGGCTTATGGTTTAATTACTAGTTATTAATTTGGTCACTATTTATTTGAGTTAAACTATTCTTATAGGTCAATTAATAGTTCTTAATTTGGTCATTGCGTATTTGAGTTGGGCTATTCTCTGATTACTAGTTATTAATCTGGTCATTGTTTATTTGAGTTGGGCTATTCTCTGATTACTAGTTATTAATCTGGTCATTGTTTATTTTTTAGGGTATTCTCTGCTTTTAGTGGTAGGCTGCCAATGATGCCAGAAGGAAAAGAGCAAAACTACAGGCTAAATCCACAGTTCACTAGCCATTCTCTCTGTAGGCTAAATCCAGTTCACTAGCCATTCTCTCTGTGGGTGAAGTCAAATCCACAGTTCACTAGCCATACTCTCTGTGGGTGAAGTCAAATCCTGTAGTTACATACTCTCTGTGGGTGAAGTCAAATCCTGTAGTTACATACTCTATGTGGGTGAAGTCAAATCCACAGTTCACTAGCCATACTCTCTGTGAGTGAAGTGAAATCCTGTAGTCTCAGACTCTCCACACAGACGCAAGTGGAGGCTCTTATCTGGTCTTTGAGCTCAGGAATTCCAACGGTAGAATAGCCCTTTGTCAAACCACCTGAAGTGGCCAGTTGCTACGTGGCAACAAGGACTAACTTCTGAATTCCCTCCATGCATGCAGTAGCCTATATGACTAGAATTCCCCTCGTGCAGTAGCCTATATGACTGTAGAATTTCCCTCATGAAGTAGCTTATATGACTGTAGAATTCCCCTCGTGCAGTAGCCTATATGACTGTAGAATTCCCCTCGTGCAGTAGCCTATATGACTGTAGAATTCCCCTCATGCAGTAGCCTATATGACTGTAGAATTCCCTCGTGCAGTAGCCTATATGACTGTAGAATTCCCTCGTGCAGTAGCCTATATGACTGTAGAATTCCCTTTATGCAGTAGCCTATATGACTGTAGAATTCCCCTCATGCAGTAGCCTATATGACTGTAGAATTCCCCTCATGCAGTAGCCTATATGACTAGAATTCCCCTCGTGCAGTAGCCTATATGACTGTAGAATTCCCCTCATGCAGTAGCCTATATGACTGTAGAATTCCCCTCATGCAGTAGCCTATATGACTGTAGAATTCCCTTTATGCAGTAGCCTATATGACTGTAGAATTCCCTTTATGCAGTAGCCTATATGACTGTAGAATTCCCCTTTATGCAGTAGCCTATATGACTGTAGAATTCCCCTCGTGCAGTAGCCTATATGACTGTAGAATTCCCCTCATGCAGTAGCCTATATGACTGTAGAATTCCCCTCGTGCAGTAGCCTATATGACTGTAGAATTCCCCTCGTGCAGTAGCCTATATGACTGTAGAATTCCCTTTATGCAGTAGCCTATATGACTGTAGAATTCCCCTCGTGCAGCAGTAGCCTATATGACTGTAGAATTCCCTTTATGCAGTAGCCTATATGACTGTAGAATTCCCCTCGTGCAGTAGCCTATATGACTGTAGAATTCCCCTCGTGCAGTAGCCTATATGACTGTAGAATTCCCTTTATGCAGTAGCCTATATGACTGTAGAATTCCCTTCATGCAGTAGCCTATATGACTGTAGAATTCCCCTCATGCAGTAGCCTATATGACTGTAGAATTCCCCTCGTGCAGTAGCCTATATGACTGTAGAATTCCCTTTATGCAGTAGCCTATATGACTGTAGAATTCCCCTCATGCAGTAGCCTATATGACTGTAGAATTCCCCTCATGCAGTAGCCTATATGACTGTAGAATTCCCCTCGTGCAGTAGCCTATATGACTGTAGAATTCCCCTCGTGCAGTAGCCTATATGACTGTAGAATTCCCTTTATGCAGTAGCCTATATGACTGTAGAATTCCCTTTATGCAGTAGCCTATATGACTGTAGAATTCCCTTTATGCAGTAGCCTATATGACTGTAGAATTCCCCTCATGCAGTAGCCTATATGACTGTAGAATTCCCTTTATGCAGTAGCCTATATGACTGTAGAATTCCCCTCGTGCAGTAGCCTATATGACTGTAGAATTCCCTTTATGCAGTAGCCTATATGACTGTAGAATTCCCCTCATGCAGTAGCCTATATGACTGTAGAATTCCCTTTATGCAGTAGCCTATAGACCCTTTCTGTGTTTGTAAACATTCCGTGTTCTAACATTCTATAAACTGCAACTGGAGGCAGAACGCCTCCAGAAGCTATCAGAACCAATACAAAAGTGACCGTTTTCAGCGCTGTCTTTTAATGCTTTTTCAACAGCTAATCCTACATTTTATAATTTTGGCGTAATCTATTAGATGTATACTAAATAATATCCAACTACAGTAGCGATCCTGTATGCCTTACAGTGTTTACAAATTGCGTGAGTTAAGGTGCACTTCAAGAGAAATGCGCTTAATCCTATGGGAAAACGACTAACGTTAGTAACGTCACTTAACAAGGTAGGCGATCTACCGTCAGCTAACAAGCTAGCGGGTTATTCGGTGGTAAAGTTTGGCTTTTAGGGGTAGTGTTAAAGTGATACAAAATCCCTGTGTTCAGTTAAATATGTGGAGACTGTCGATAAGTTTGTTTGCTTTGACAAGTGGTTTAAATTGAGAGAGGTCGCTACGGTGGCAGTATGGCATCACTACGTTATCCAGCAGCCTAAAGATGCAGATAGCCACCTGTGCTACTTTCAGTCTCTGAACTTTGGGTACTCGTTTAATCATGTTGGTGGACATATATTTTGTTGTTTGTGAATCATATCTTGTAAAGAAATAGATTCTTGAGTTATATTATGATGACAAGCTATATTTTCAAAGATGGGGAAAGTTGTGAAATTTACAGGCATGTCTATCAGAACAGACGATTTTCTGCCTCCAAAACTCAACTCATGGAATTGTGACGTAGCCTCAAAAAGGGTCTATATGACTGTAGAATTCCCTTTATGCAGTAGCCTATATGACTGTAGAATTCCCCTCATGCAGTAGCCTATATGACTGTAGAATTCCCCTTTATGCAGTAGCCTATATGACTGTAGAATTCCCCTCATGCAGTAGCCTATATGACTGTAGAATTCCCCTCGTGCAGTAGCCTATATTACTGTAGAATTCCCTTTATGCAGTAGCCTATATGACTGTAGAATTCCCTTTATGCAGTAGTAGCCTATATGACTGTAGAATTCCCCTCGTGCAGTAGCCTATATGACTGTAGAATTCCCTTTATGCAGTAGCCTATATGACTGTAGAATTCCCTTTATGCAGTAGCCTATATGACTGTAGAATTCCCCTCGTGCAGTAGCCTATATGACTGTAGAATGCACATGTTGTTTCTTGTCTAGTTGGCTGTGGGAAACTGCACATCAGTGAAGTTTAGTTCCTTTTTAGTTGGCCATTGGAAACTGCACATTAGTAAAGCTTTGTGTCTTTTCTAGTGGGAATTTGCATAAAATATGTTAACTGTCAGTTACCCAAATGCTCATTCAAAACCAGTGGATGTTGGATCTTCCTGGTGCTCTTATCACTGGGCAGGACCGAGGAAAAAGGACTGAACAGCCCTGCGGCTTCACACACACAATCACCAATTGTTTCCTTGTGTGCCCATCAAAGCCATTTCCACACACACACACACACACACACACACACACAGCTCTCATCTGCACAAACACACACATACATACATACACACACACATCTCTTACCTGCACTGTCAAACACACACAGCTCTCACCTGCACTGTCAAACACACACAGCTCTCATCTGCACAGTCAAACACACACACACACACACACACAGCTCTCACCTGCACTGTCAAACACACACACACACACACACACACAGCTCTCACCTGCACAGTCAACACACTCACAGGTTAAAGCAACACTATGGGGGTTGTTAGTGTAAAACTGGGACACACACACACAGCTCTCACCTGCGCTGTCAAACACACACACACACACATAGCTCTCACCTGCACAGTCAACACACTCACAGGTTAAAGCAACACTATGGGGGTTGTTAGTGTAAAACTGGGACACACACACACACAGCTCTCACCTGCACAGTCAACACACTCACAGGTTGAAGCAACACTGTGAGGGTTGTTTGTGTGTGCTTAAAGCAACACTATGAGGGTTGTTAGTGTAAAACTGGGATACAAAGGAATACAAAATCATCCAAACACTTACTGGCACCACTGACACACACACACACAAACACACACACACACACACACACACACACACACACACACAAACACGCTATAATGAAAACAGTGTGTGTTCTGCACAGGTGCTGGGTCTGCTGGTCTGTGGACTGATCACTGGTACCACTGACACACACACACACACACACACGTTATAATGTGTGTGTTCTGCACAGGTGCTGGGTCTGCTGGTCTGTGGACTGATCGTCGGTACTGATTACTTCCGCATCTCGCCCTTCGGCTGGGTGATGTTTGTGGCCGTGTTCTACTGGGTACTCACCCTCTTCCTCCTCATCCTCCTCCTCACCAACACACACTCAAGGATACCACAACTGCCCTGGGACATAGTGGTGCGTTACACACACACACACACACACACACACACACACACACACTCACGCTCTTCCTCCTCCTCCTCACCAACACACACTCAAGGATACCGCAACTGCCCTGGGACATAGTGGTGCGTCACACACACACACACTCACGCTCTTCCTCCTCCTCCTCACCAACGCACACTCAAGGATACTGCAACTGCCCTGGGACATAGTGGTGCGTTACACACACACACACACACTCACGCTCTTCCTCCTCCTCCTCACCAACACACACTCAAGGATACCACAACTGCCCTGGGACATAGTGGTGCGTTACACACACACACACACACACACACACTCTTCCTCCTCCTCCTCACCAACACACACAGTGCATCGCAATGCCAACATTTGCAGACCTTGTTTTTATCCATAAGAAAAGTTGGGCCGTCTCATCCGCTGTTAAACACAGCCCAATTATAGGCTACATACGCAATGCACCCGACTGGCTTTAAACCTTTCCCACAGAGATTTCAGAACAGTCAAATATCGTTTAAGCTATGCAATCAGCTGATCCGATCTGCATATTGTTCCATTCATTCATAGCTCAATTTCTTCTCGTTCATGCACACGCGCACCGGGTTTCCCGCAGTGTATTTAGGTGACTACCTTGCCAAAAGCTGCCCCCCGCCTTGCTTAAGATCCCCGGACTTTTTTTTTTTTTTTTTTTGACGCATTGGCCTAGCCTATATATGGAAGCCCATTTCCGCCAGTAAAAAAAAAAAGTGGTCAGAAAAAAATCCAAATTACGAGATAAAAAGTCACAATTTTGATATTAAAAGTCTAAATTTTGGGAAATAAAGTATTAGTTAAAATTATTAGAAACAAGTGACAAATAACATTTATTCAAGTTGAATTTAATTCAGTGACAAGTTATGATAGTGCCATAAGTATGGCTGTACTGCAAGTAGCCTAATTGGTACAATGTCAGATGACAAATTAGGCTACTTAATGACTTTAGAACCCAATAGTCTTGGGGCAAAGGTTTCTTTTTTGTATTATTGATATTGCTGTTTAAAACCTCAAAATTAAGTTTTATCCCACTACCTGATTAATTGTTAAAATAATCGACAGAATAGGCTACTCAACTCCAAAAATATATGATGGCATTAACTAGCCTACCTCATTTATTTGTTCAGTGAATAAAATAAGGCTGTGGCAGGTTTTGGCCGCCATCGGGCGACGCCCCCTCCCCCTCCCCCTGGTCAATCTCACTCCTTTTTGACCATACCTCTGTTTGCATCCCTGCTACAGAATACCACAGCTGCCCTGGGACATACTGTACTTGTCCGTTTCACACACACACACACACACACACACACACACACACACACACACTCCAGAATATCACAGTTGCCCTACAGCCTTTAACTCCTGCCTCGTTACTCTACCTGTAAGAGTCCTGTGTTTAAACTGCAGGTCTTTAACTCTGACTCTACTCTACCTTTATGAGTCCTGTGTTTAAACTGCAGTATTTAACTCCTCTGTGTTACTCTACCTGTAAGAGTCCTGTGTTTAAACTGCAGGTCTTTAACTCTGACTCTACTCTACCTTTATGAGTCCTGTGTTTAAACTGCAGTATTTAACTCCTCTGTGTTTAAACTGCAGGTCCTGGCTTTTAACTGCTCTGTGTTTAAACTGCAGGTCCTTGCCTTTAACTGCTCTGCCTCAATACTCTACCTCATGGCTGCAGCTGTGGAAGCATCGCTGGTGGGTCGTGGGATCAAAGGTCATCACAACTATAACAGCTGGGCTGCATCCACGGTAAGCGTGATCCTAACCCTAACCTTTATCCACGGTGAGCGTGACAATCTACAATCACAGGGTAATAATGGGCTGCTTCCACGGTGAGTGTAACCCTAACCCTTTATGCACGGTGAGTGTGACAATCTAGAATCACAGGGTAATAATGGGCTGCTTCCACGGTGAGTGTAACCCTAACCCTTTATGCACGGTGAGTGTGACAATCTAGAATCACAGGGTAATAATGGACTGTATCTACAATGACCTATTCTCTTGCCCGGTCACCAGAAAAAACAGAGACGTTCGATATAATGACAGCCATGAAGCAGCTGCGTTATAGAGTAGAATTGAGACTTAAAACTATTACATATTCAAACAAATACGCATAAAAAGAAAATGACGTCAGTGTGAGAGTGTTTTGTGTGTAACTAGGAGTTTAACAATCAGACATTTCATTGTTTTGCAGTTTCCAGGTAACAAACAAAAGTCACTTTTGACAATTAGTCTACCATAGTTTAGCTGCTGCCTGTATGAAAAGCTTAACTTAAAGTTGTATTTAGCAACTCTTTTAAAGTCAAATTTCATAGAATTGTCGCGTTATTCTGGAAGTACTACATGAAAAAGGCTATTAAGGAAAAACCCCAAATTCTCTAGCTCCATCTAAACCCTGTAATTGTGGTTGCAAAAATCCAATGCTCCCTGTAGCCTTTCACCAATCAGGTTCGGAAGGAGGGATAACTGCCTGTCAATCACAGCTGTGAGCAAGCCGCTGACAACAGCAAGGGAGGGGTTTGAGAGGCCGTTGAGGAGCGTAGTAGAGACTGGGGGAGGGACCAGCAAGGTGTATAATTTTTTAAAAAATTTTTCAAAAGCTCGGAATTACGTAGACTTCCTGAAAATAGCTTTAAAGTATCTATCTATCCATCTATCTATCTATAGCGTTTCCCAAAAGCTTTAAGATGATATTGTGTCAACAACACATGAATGAAACCTTAAAGTAGAAGTTCGGAGTAAGTTTAAGCATAGCCCTGCTGCACGAGCCTTGTGTGTGTGTGTGTGTGTGTGTGTGTGTGTGTGTGTGTGTGATCTTAAAGTAGAAGTCCGGAGTAAGTTTAACTCATTGACTGCCAGCCGTTTTCAGAATAGAGAGTTCCATACTGCCAGAGGTTTTGGGGAATTTTTACTGTTTTTTAAAGAGCCACAGAATATTATGTGTTACGACTACATAAACAATGAAACTACCACAAGAAAGAGCAGACTCTCTTCTTTCACCAGAAAAAAAAAGTTCGTTTCTACCCCTTTCCATTGCTTAGAAATCAGCAGGCGAACATAAGCTATTTTCTCCAAACACGCCCGTTTTTTACCAAAAAAGGGAGAAAATTAGCGTTTTGTTTGACAACGTTAGTGTCTTGGATGCGCGTATTTTCCGGTCTATTAGCACGTCAAACATCGGGAAAATGTCTTCCTTTGATAAGACCACAAAAACAACAGTAACAGGGGGCTTTTGGTAATAAAATAGACATTGTTACAAGGTAAATATATGCTATTACAGGCTGTGACAGCGATAACTCAGTGATTAATATCCGGCTCGCAATTTCTTACCTGACCCGGAACTGTGAGCTAGCTGGGCACTGAAACAAGTCACAACTGCTATTTCCATTTGCCCAAGGTTGATCTCCTTCATCTCCCACGATTGGAACACTACTCGAACTACTATGGCAGTGACACATACTCTGATCGAGTGTGAACTGCCTAAATTTCTCCGATTTACGTCTGCACTTTGCTAGCGGCATATTTATCCATGTCATTAGCTTTCTCTACTTCTCCCTTGGCCATACCTATGAATCTATGCTCATCTCACATCCAAAGTGACACACTGCCACCCTCAGGATCAATTTGGAACAACAATTTTCGACGGAGAATTCTGATATTTACAGACAAGGTTCCCTAGGTCTTTCTGCAGCCCGCCCCATTAAAAAACGCAGTTGACGTCTAAAGACGTTATTGGCAGTGAACGGTAGTATTTCAGTTGACGTCTAAAGACGTCATTGGCAGTCAATGAGTTAAGCATAGCCCTGCTGCACGAGCCTTGTGTGTGTGTGTGTGTGTCAGTGATCTTAAAGTAGAAGTCCGGAGTTAGTTTAAGCATAGCCCTGCTGCACGAGCCTTCTAACCTCTAATGTGTTTCTCATGAAATGAAAGAATTTCGAACAGCATAGACCTAACGTGAGCGCAAAACACTTTACATCGAGTCAATGTAACCTCAGATCTTACTTTCGGTTTTGAATAGTCAGGTTCCATTGATTCAGTGTAAAGTGACTTCACTTCTGCGTTCGCGTTCGGTCTGTGCTGTACCAAATTATTTTGTTCCACTCGCTAACTAGTGCATTTAACAAGCTCTTTCAACAGGGCTATGCTTAAATTCACTCCGGTGCTTTCATTTAAGTTTCCCAAAACCATAGCGTTTCCCAAAAGCATAGTTGCTGACTAAGTTGCTAACTGGATGTTAACTGGTTAGCAACTATGGCTTTGGGAGATGGATGCCTGTCTCACAGTAACATAGAGGTTGTGTAAATAATCGTTAACCGTTGGGATTAAATAAAGTAGCTAGATGTAAGTGCTCCTGCTGTTACAACTATGAGCTAAGCTACTGTAGGCTAGGCTAAATTATTTCAGAGAATCACCTTCTGTGTTAACCACGTGTCTGTAGCCCTTCAGCAAATCAGCCTCCCTAGATGACTCTTAGCTAGCGTTCCTATCCAAAATACACAGATTCAAATCTGTAACCTCGATTGTCAAAATCAATTTCAAAACCCTTATCCTCCCATGCATATCACTTTAAAGGGGTGGTTCAGAATTTTTCGATGTTAAACCTCATTTCCAAGTAAGCCTGAGTGATATCTGTCATTGGAGACCGTTTCATTCAGTCCTTCTATCAACTGAGTTCGCTGGTGCTAGGCTAACGTAAGTGAGTGGACAGTGCTAGCCTGGCAATAAAAACAGTCTTACCCACTCTGCAGTCTCCCTTAGGCAAGTGAATTAATATGCCAGGCCATCAATGTGTACGTCCAAGCTGATACAATCATCTCTGAAGTACAACTACCCTTGAAAAGTGTTATATTTTGCCTACATTGTTCCCTGTTTGTCGCAAGGTGTGCAAGGCAGCGGATTGATATTACCTCGGCTACCTAGCCTTGACGTTAGGTTTTGCCTTATCCCACTAACGTTAGGCTCTGTCTATCGTCATATTAGTTAAACAACTAACCTGAGCAAGGTAATATTCCGCTGCTGCTGAGAAAGTAGTCCCTCTAAATGTAATGTTATCATGGCGATTCAAGGGTAGTTTTTCTTTTACAATGTTGTTTTAATCAACACCGATGACCTGGCATATTAATGTATTTGCCTAAAGGAGACTGCAGAGTGGGTAAGACTGTTTTTATTGCCAGGCTAGCACTGTCCACTCACTTGCGTTAGCCTAGCACCAGCGAACTCAGCTGATAGAAGGACTGGATGAAATGAGTTGAAAACGGTCTCCAATGACAGATACTGTATCACTCAGGCTTACTTGGAAATGAGGTTTAACATCGAAAATTCTGAACCACCCCTTTAAACCCATTTCTCTGTTGATGCAGAGAACGTTGATATTTTAAAACTTTTGGAAGGCATAGCCAAGGAGGCCATTTCCGAAACGAGCAGACTGAAGGAGGCTAGCTTACGATGACTCTGTCCAGCTCTGTTTAATTGATGTTTAATGCATTTGTTTAACCACACCTGTATCTCCTCCTGAGACTCAGAGGGGGAAATGTTCTGATAAGAAGTCTTTTTTAAGATGATATATATGTTTGTTCAAAGAAATATGTTGCAGCAAAAAAAATTCAACAATGTTTTTCGTTCATGTTTTATGGCATGCCCCTTGCAGTGGACATCTGGACTTCCTTAGTGTCATAATTATGACTGTGCAGTAATAGTATTACATTGAAGTCAATGGGATTTTTTGGGTATGACAGACATTTTATGTAAAAAAATAAACCAAGAAAGGTTTTCACTTCCTTCAAGTTTTTTGATATAGCTTTCAAAGATGGCTGCTGTGATGGAGTGCGGGGGGTCAGCTCTATGTTCCCCCAACTCTATGTTCCCACATTTGTTAAGAAATTTTTATTTTTCACAGAATTTTTGGAAATTAGTCCCTATGTTCCCACAGCCCTATGTTACCACAACCCTATGTTCCCACATTTCTTAGGAAATTTGGGAAATTGGGCCCTATGTTCCCACAGCCCCATGCTCTCACATTACAAAGATATATTTTTTAAAATAGACCCTGTTTTCCTACAGCAATATGTTCCGATAAGGGCATGTTCACACCAACACAGGTAAAAATTTATCCAGTTAGCCCTTCTGTTCATATTAGCATGGAGGATTCTGAGACTGACAACGATTACAAAAATGATTGCTGAGGTCGATTTCAAAAATGATCGCTGAGGTGGATGAATATATAATCGTTGTGGAATGTGGATGCAAAACATTCTGAAAACGAGAGTGGATGAAGATCGTTTTCATTGTGAATATGAATCTAGGCAGCACAGCATAAAAGAACCTTAACCCTTACCCTAAACCCCACTACCTGGAAGGCACCTTTGAGGGCAAATAATACCAAAGATCGATTCTTGCTTGAACTTACATAGGGGGGTCTACCAGACAGGGGTAGAAATGTGGGACTATGACTTTTGAAGATGGAAAGAGAAAAAACTCTTAGAAATGTGAGAATACAGGGCTGTGGGAACATAGGGCTGTGGGAACATAGACACGCTCCCGAGTGCGGTCATAATGGTGGAATAAGCTTTAAGACAGCCATAATAATGATACTTTGGTCACCGGCATTGCAGCCAGTGTACAGAAATGGCATGCAGTAGACCTAAGTTTTAGAGTTTGAAGGGGTGACTACACTCTCCCTTAACTACATATGTAGTAAAGAAGTAGGATGGTTTGCCATGAGGTCATTAGAAAGCTGCTCAAAGTGTACACCATGCTAAAGACGCTCATGATTTGACCCCTGACCTTAGGGCCACAGACCTCAGCTATGAGAGAAAGACTGGTGCGTAGGGCACCATAAGATGGCAAAAATACACTAGGGGTATTTTGTATGGGTATATTTACAACAAGTGC
Organism: Sardinella longiceps; assembly: GCA_027497455.2. NCBI lineage: Eukaryota > Metazoa > Chordata > Actinopteri > Clupeiformes > Clupeidae > Sardinella > Sardinella longiceps. The sequence continues at coordinate 9,399 of JAODXP020001777.1, read as the reverse complement.
AAATTATGATTTATAAGCATGGTGCAAATTATGATTTATAAGCAAATAAAGTAAATTAGTCACCCAAATCCAAGTTTTTACTAATTGGCTATAGTATGTTCAGGTGACCAGTAAATTCACCTAAAAGGCTATTATTTTTTAAAAACATTTTGAACCCCAGCTTACATACTGCTTCTGGGACTGACTGTTAGTGATATTGCACCTTCAAAGGTCTGTATCTTCCATTATTATTTATTGTAAATTAGAAGAAAAGGCCTTATTGTTTCAGTCAGCCTTTTGTCATCTGAAACGTTGAAATTAGTTGAAAAACAGGTAGCAGTATGTCCCGATGTCCACTACAGGGGACGTTGAACAAATGTTGTGTTTTGAAGATGTTAAAATTACTGGTTCTTTCTGAAATCTCTGAATATGAAATGTATTCATATTTATGGTAAAATTTGATAATATGAAAAAAAATCCAAAATATCAGACATAAAATGATGGATGCCCTCTCTTGTTGCCATAAAAAAGAGAAAAATGCATATCCGCCATTTTGAAAATCAATTTTGAGTGATTGGTTAACCCCACCTACATAATAATGTTATCAACAGAAAGCCCTGGGTGTCCCCTTGACAGTACAAAGGGATTTTAAAAGTTGGCATGAATGGTTATTAACTCATGAGACTTGAACTGATGTCCACTACAGAAGACAAAAATGAACTGCTGGGTCTCAGGAGGATATGTGTCATAACGCTCTGCCCTTTCTTCCCTTCAAAAATGATCAACTGTATATGTGTCATAACGCTCTGTTTGCCCTTTCTTTTCTTTCTCTTGCCTCTCTGCAGTTCTTTGCCTTCCTGGTGTCTCTCTGCTACGCTGGCAGCTCCGGCCTTTGCTTCAGGACCTGGAGAAACCGACAGACAGAATAATGTCTCGGAGTGATGTTTCCGCGTGATGTCTCAGACGGACAATGTGATGTCTCAGATGGACAATGTGATGTCTCAGACGGACAGAATGATATTTCAGACGGAGAGTGTGATGTTTCAGACGGACAACGTGATTGGTCCAGATGATGAGCTGATGGAGCAACTTAATGGTCCAGATCTCAGGAAGCATAGAGCTGTGGCAACATAGGGCTAACCCCACAGGAAGCATAGGGCTGTGGCAACATAGGGCTAACCCCACAGGAAGCATAGAGCTGTGGGAACATAGGGGTAACCCCATAGGAAGCATAGGGCTGTGGGAACATAGAGCTGTGGGAACATAGGGCTAACCCCACAGGAAGCATAGGGCTGTGGGTACATAGGGCTAACCCCACAGGAAGCATAGGGCAGTGGGAACATAAGGCTAACCCCACAGGAAGCATAGGGCTGTGGGAACATATGGCTAACCCCACAGGAAGCATAGGGCTGTGGGAACATAGAGCTGTGGGAACATAGGGCTAACCCCACAGGAAGCATAGGGCTGTGGGAACATAGAGCTGTGGGAACATAGGGCTAACCCCACAGGAAGCATAGGGCTGTGGGAACATAGGGCTAACCCCACAGGAAGCATAGGGCTGTGGGAACATAAAGCTGTGGGAACATCGGGCTAACCCCACAGGAAGCATAGGGCTGTGGGAACATAGGGCTAACCCCACAGGAAGCATAGGGCTGTGGGAACATAAGGCTAACCCCACAGGAAGCATAGGGCTGTGGGAACATAGGGCTAACCCCACAGGAAGCATAGAGCTGTGGGAACATAGGGCCACAGGAAGCACAGAGCTGTGGGAACATAGGGGTAACCCCACAGGAAGCATAGGGCTGTGGGAACATAGGGGTAACCCCACAGGAAGCATAGGGCTGTGGGAACATAGAGCTGTGGGAACATAGGGCTAACCCCACAGGAAGCATAGAGCTGTGGGAACATAGGGCTAACCCCACAGAAGCTTATTTAATGAGTGAAGGGAGGACAATTTTCCCCAAACTCAAAGTTTAAAACGATGAAATTTACAGTCCTGTTACAAAGATATTTAAACCGTCATACAATTAAGTGTTTCTGAATCAGTGAAATTGGTAGTACATTATAGGTATAGGACCACACCGGGGCCAAATGAACACCTTATCTCAATGATCTGGGCCAGATGAGTCTTTGATAGTAGTGATTGTGTCCCGGGTTTGGGCCAGATGAGTCTTTGATAGTAGCGATTGTGCCCCGGGTTTGGGCCAGATGTGGACCAGAACTTATTCTCTAGCAGCTTATTTTGTATGCATCAGGCATCAGTGTGTATTGAATATTCAATGTCACTAATAAATCAGTAGTTAAGGTTCTTATTCTCTAGCAGCTTATTTTGTATGTATCAGGCATCAGTGTGTATTGAATATTCAATGTCACTAATAAATCAGTAGTTAAGGTTCTTATTCTCTAGCAGCTTATTTTGTATGCATCAGGCATCAGTGTGTATTGAGTATTCAATGTCACTAATAAATCAGTAGTTAAGGTTCTTATTCTCAAGCAGCTTATTTTGTATGCATCAGGCATCAGTGTGTATTGAATATTCAATGTCACTAATAAATCAGTAGTTAAGGTTCTTATTCTCTAGCAGCTTATTTTGTATGCATCAGGCATCAGTGTGTATTGAGTATTCAATGTCACTAATAAATCAGTAGTTAAGGTTCTTATTCTCAAGCAGCTTATTTTGTATGCATCAGGCATCAGTGTGTATTGAATATTCAATGTCACTAATAAATCAGTAGTTAAGGTTCTTATTCTCTAGCAGCTTATTTTGTATGCATCAGGCATCAGTGTGTATTGAATATTCAATGCCACTAACAAATCAGTAGTTACGGTTCTAATTCAGAATTCCAAGCTACAGTATAAAAAAGGAATTATATCAAATGTATAAATGTATTAAGGATAACTAATAAAGCTTTTTATCCAGTAACTAATTACCAATACCCATAGTTTAACTTGCTTGCCAATAGTTTAATATTATAGATTTACACTAAGATTACATATACAATGGTCTTTATAGGCCTCTATCTGCTTTACTTTTTCACTTTTGGACAAAACTGGAGAAGAGTAGTTGATTTTTCATGTGTGCAATACATATTTTTTTCTAAACTCATTTCCGCTTGTTGGCAGCCTCAACTCGATCATATATTTGAAAAAATCAACTTTGTTTCCTAACTTTAGCAGGCAAGCGTTATCAGGGCCACACGTACTGCATACCAATCAAAAATCGTATTCGCCTCACGTGGCTTGAGAAACGCCAATGAAGCCTCGAGAAAGACAGAGTGCAGGACTGTTTGAGGAAGTTAGGAAGACAACTCGGTCGGCAAGCAAGCTGGAGATCACGGAATTTGTACTATAATGTGTGTAATGATGCATGTTACCAACAAATTACTATTTTGACAGTGTAGTGTTTATATAATTAAGAGTCTCTGTTAACCTACCTAGCGTGAACGAACAGAACTATTCAAGGTCTATTCAACATAATGTCCACAACAATAGAGCACAGCTAGAGCTATTGCTAACTGTTTTGCTAACTGGGGGTCAGCTCTATGTTCCCACAGCTCTTTGTTACCACAGCCCTATGTTCCCACATTTGGTAGGGATTTTTATTTTTGACAAAATTTTTGGAAATAAGGCCCCATGTTCCCACAGCCCTACAGTATGTTCCCGCAACCATATGTTCCCACATGTCTTACGGCCGATTCACACACAAACCTGTGCGTGAGCGGCGCGTAAGCGGCGCGGGCGCGGTTTTGGGGCGATTTCATTTAGAATACATGTTAACAGGTTAGGTCATTCAGACTGCACGCGTGTTCTGCGCGGCTCCTGTCTGTTTTCTGAGCGGTGAACCGCGCAGCTCCCGCGCTGCTTTTTTGAAATAGAAACAAGTTCTATTTTTCCAAGCGTTTTCAGCGCGGTAAGCGGGACTTGCGCGGTGTCCATAGATTTTGAATGCAAAGCTCGGGCAGCCGCTTCGCGCAGAACACCGCAGAGACAATTTCTTGTGTGAATGCCCAAGCCCACAGGCACCGCTCACGGACCACCCCGCTCCCGCACCGCGAACGCACAGTTTGTGTGTGATTCAGCCTTTAGGAAATTTGGGAAATTGGGCCCTATGTTCCCACAGCCCCGCATGCTCTCACATTACAAAGATTTTTTTTAAAAAATTAGACCCTATTTTCCCACAGCAATATGTTCCGATAAAGGCATGTTTACACCAACACAGGTAATATTTATCCAGTTAGCCCTTCTGTTCACATTAGAATGGAGGATTCTGAAACTGATTCCAAAACTGATTGCTGAGGTCGATTTCAAAAATTATCGCTGAGGTGGATGAATATAAAATAGTTGTGGAATGTGGATGCAAAACTAAACCCCACTACCTGGATGGCACCATTGAGGGCAAATAATACCAAAGATCGAATCTTGCTTGAACTTACATAGGGGGCCTACCAGGCAGGGATAGAAATGTGGGACTATAGTACCTGACTTTGAAGAAAGATAGAAAAAAAACTCTTCGAAATGTGAGAATATAGGGCTGTGGGAACATAGAGCTGTGGGAACATAGACACGCTCCCGCTAACTGCTGATGTGTTTGGACTTAAGTAACTTAATATATCGAACAACACTCCGATACAATGCCCTGTACTCTTTAAACTAATGTCCATAATGTTATCTTGGTGATTGTCATTCAGTTTAGTATAATGACAACTATGTAAGTTAGGTATTTTTGACAGATATATTTTCTCCATGTCACTGCTCTTTGTACCTGAACGCATGATGTGACAAATAAATGTACTGAATCTTTCTAGTTCTGCTGTTCAATCAAGCCAACACCTCGTTACATTACGTGTGCCCAAACAAGCATTCAAGTAAATAATTTTGAACTTTAGTCTTCGATGGTCAAGGGCTAAAGCTACGTCTTTCTTTGAGTAGAAAGTGCAGGTGGTAGGCTACATTAGCTATTGAAAATAGTACAGATATCGATAATTATTATAGCAGATAGACACTAGTCATTACAAAGTAGGCCTACATTTTTTTGAATCCCAATTTGCTGATTTGCCTCTTCCATTGATATAAAGATATCTTATTGACAAGAAGGTGTCTGCAATTCATCTCTACAACAATGAGGCTACAGTGATAGCCTAATAATGCCTGAAACGTTTGTGTTACTGCAGTTAAGCATAGTAAAGTGTCATTACTAACGTTAGGATATTATACACATTTTCTGTGGTCAACAAAAGGATTGTGAAGAAACATTGTCCTTTATAATGAGCAAGCTCTACCATAACCGAACCTCTCCTAAGACCTGAAGTTGAAGAGATTTTGACAATGGGTCCAGCGTCGATTTTATTAATGTTAATGAAATGTAGCCTAATACACAACGCAAAGAGTACAGCCGCTACACTTACAAGTGATAGCCTACGACAGGGGCGCCTGCAGGATTGAACTGTAGGGTACGCACAAACCCCCCGCAAAAAAAAAAAAAAAAAAAAAAGGGTGTGTGCGTCAGCAGTTCTTCTGTAAAAATCTTCTTATATACAACGTGAACTTGAAATTGAATTTTAAAATTGACCTACATGAACATTAACTAGCCTACATAGACTATGAACGATAAACTCGACAGTGAACTTTTGTTGCACTCACACACACATGCGCGCGGGCGGCACCGCTTTACTTGATGGGGAGCACCACTTTTTTTTTTAACCTGTCATTATATGGCAAGGACGTGTCTTGGAAAAATGGTTCTCACATTCGCATAGGAGAGTTCATTTGGGTTTGTGAGCAGCCTATCCTGTTGAAGGTAGAGGACATCATGCATGCATCAATTAGGTCTAAGCGCTTTGATGCTGTTGTTTTGAAATGTAGGTGTAGGTGTAAATGTAGCTTATTTTGAAGGAATTACTGGCGTGGTTTAGACTTGTTGCACTATACATGTAGCTGCCCGGTGTAGGGACAGGGCCTCTCCCCCTGCCCTTTCCCTTCCACTGGCGCGCGAAATGAAGGGTGCCCACTACATTACTATTATAATGCATAGCCTAGAGCATGTTTCTCAAACTGTGGGGCGCAGACACAAGACAGGTGGGGCGCAAAACATATCTTTGCGATCGACCAACGGTCACACCATGTCCCCCGAATTAACTGCTATTTGTCAGATATGCACATATGACAGTAAATTGAGCTTTCCAATGGTGTTATCTGCTAGTTGCTGATTAGGGGTTCAAGAAAAATTTGGCTTTGAATTAGTAACATGAAAATTCTAACATTGACAAAAATCCTGTAGGCTACTCGCAAAGTATTCCTCACGGTGTATTGTGCGCAAATTGAGCCTTCCAGGTGGGGCGTGAAAATTCTCTGCCTTCCAAAGTGGGGAATGACAGAAAAAGTTTGAGAACCACTGGCCTAGAGTGATATCATAAAAAGGCTAGGCCCTACCGCTTTTCTCGAGCGAATAGCCTACATGAAAACATTAATCACAAATAGAATAGATTAGAGCGAAATCGCATCATGCCGTCGATAGATAGCCTACGGCCATGCAAGGCTATTAACTCCTAAAATAAATTTGCCTATTGACACATTTAAAACATTTCAGTAGGCTACTTCAGAACTTGACAAATCTCATGACAAATGACAAATCTCTCCGCCCGATTCTCGCTTGCGCGTCTCTCTCTCTCTCTCTCTCTCTTTCTCTCTCTCCCCGAGGGTACGCACAGTGCGTACAGCCGTACGCCTGGAGGCGCCACTGGCCTACGATTTGCTTCAACCTCTGCTGCTGATAGGAAGGCTACACAATAGCAGATGACATGTTTCTTATTTATAAAGTCAATATTCTGCAGCATGCCCAGACAGGAACAAGGTAAGATTTATACAAAAGGTGGGTTGACAACTATTATCATAAGTTCTATGATCGAAAATAAGCCATCGGAAGGGGATTTTGCAGCGTGTTCTAACATTGCTGCTTTGCTGGTGTTTACATTCCGAGGCGGTTCCTATCGAACTCTTACTCGATTGGTTGATTTTTCCAAGGACTAAAAAAATGCCGACATTTGATTGGGTTATTACCTATAGATTTCCTTGCATATGCCCGAGGAAAATAACGATTAAAACCTATTGTTTTTGAAAATATATGATCAAACCAGAGCTGACAACAAATTTTGTTAGGCTTAATAGCATTGGTTTATATCACAAATGAAAACTCGACTACTCTTCTGATGTTTTTTACAAAACAACACGAAAAACGCCTCGGCTCACCGTCTAATGGTATGTAAGCAGCAGAAGAGGCCTACTAGCCACATGACCAGAACCTCATTAATTAACTCATTGACTGCCAGCCGTTTTCAGAATAGAGAGTTCCATACTGCCAGAGGTTTTGGGGAATTTTGACTGTTTTTTAAAGAGCCACAGAATATTATGTGTTACGACTACATAAACAATGAAAGAGCAGACTCTCTTCTTTCACCAGAAAAAAAAAGTTCGTTTCTACCCCTTTCCATTGCTTAGAAATCAGCAGGCGAACATAAGCTACTTTCTCCAAACACACCCGTTTTTTATCAAAAAAGGAGAAAATTAGCGTTTTGTTTGACAACGTTAGTGTCTTGGATGCGCGTTTTTTCGGTCTATTAGCACGTCAAACATCGGGAAAATGTCTTCCTTTGATAAGACCACAAAAACAACAGTAACAGGGGGCTTTTGGTAATAAAATAGTCATTGTTGTAACAAGGTAAATATATGCTATTTACAGGCTGTGACAGCGAAAACTCAGTGATCAACAACTGGCTCGCAAATTCTTACCTGACCCGGAACTGTGAGCTAGCTGGGCACTGAAACAAGTCACAACTGCTATTTCCGTTTGCCCAAGGTTGATCTCCTTCATCTCCCACGATCGGAACACTACTCGAACTACTATGGCAGTGACACATACTCTGATCGAGTGTGAACTGCCTAAATTTCTCCGATTTACGTCTGCACTTTGCTAGCGGCATATTTAGCCATGTTATTAGCTTTCTCTACTTCTCCCTTGGCCATACCTATGAATCTATGCTCATCTCACATCCAAAGTGACACACTGCCACCCTCAGGATCAATTTGGAACAACAATTTTCGACGGAGAATTCTGATATTTACAGACAAGGTTCCCTAGGTCTTTCTGCAGCCCTCCCCATTAAAAACGCAGTTGACGTCTAAAGACGTCATTGGCAGTGAACGGCAGTATTTCAGTTGACGTCTAAAGACGTCATTGGCAGTCAATGAGTTAATGGACTACAGGTGCAATACCTGACTCAAGATTAATTGAGCACTACACTACTCCTGTTATATTTGTTTATACCGCATACTACACGCTGCTGTCTGCAGACATCAGTATACGAATAGTATGTAGCAGTCAAGTAGTAGGGATTTTCTGAAATGGCCACAGTGTACAAAACCTGTAGCCTGGGCCCGCCCATACTTCCTTATAGATAGCTACATTTACTGTGGTGACAAATTAATTTGGCTAACTTTAAACAAAACTTTTTTTTTTTCAATTTTTTTTTTTTAAATAAGCCTCTTTTATTTTTATTTTTAATCATTTTGCAAATATACACGACTCAAAAACAACAACAAAAAACGGTAATTAACGATGCAAACTAAGCACTGTCATCAAATAGGCTACAGAGCCACTGAAGCTCTGCAAAAACATTAACAATCTTGGTAATATTACGCGCTCTTGCTTGCTCATTCTCAATTGACAGTCGCCAGTCCACAGAGTCTTTCTTGACCCATGGCACTTTTGAGTTTTTAGTTTGAAGCCTAATTAAAAATAAGAACTGAAATTTAGTAATGACCTTTTGAAGAGCATCTGCCTCATCTTGTTTTCATTCATTGCATTCGTTTTCTTGCTTGTGAGCAAGGGCTTGTCAACAGCCTTAGTTACGTCACCATATCTATAATTTAACGCAACAAGGGCATCGTAGCAAGAAGACTAGTGGGTGGGGCAGAGGCCAGTGGCGCCTCCAGGCGTACGGCTGTACGCACTGTGCGTACCTTCGGGGAGAGAGAGAGAGACACGCGCAAGCGTGGAGAGGGCAGGGGGAGAGGCCCTGCAAGAAGTTGGTGAAGTCTAAACCACGCCAGTAATTCCTTCGAAATAAGCATACTTCATTCATAATATTGTTAATCCAACCCGACAATATCATAAACAATTTCCTGGGTTGTGCGAAATCTTCGCTTGCCTACATTTCAAAACAACAGCATCAAAGCGCTTAGACCTGCTTGATGCATGCATGATGTCCTCTACCTTCAACAGGATAGGCTGCTCACAAACCCAAATGAACTCTCCTATGCGAATGTGAGAACCAGGAGTCTCCATTTTTCCAAGACACGTCCTTGCCATATAATGACAGGTTAAAAAAAAGTTGGTGCTCCCCATCAAGTAATGCAATGCCGCCC
>JAODXP020001776.1:0-24806 GCA_027497455.2 Sardinella longiceps | reverse complement strand
AGACAAATTCATCACAATATGAAGGTAGGAAAAAATAAATAATATAATATGAAACTGCCTTTAGGCTATTTTATTTAAAAACTACATGGAAATAATGAAATAGGAGCGCTATCCCGATCTATTTAATGTCTTGAAGACAAGTAGTAACACCTTGAACTGAATTCTGAAATGTAGCCTACCGGGAGCCAGTGTGTGTGATGTGCTCTCTCTTCTTAGTTTTTGTAAGAAGTCTTGCTGCAGCATTTTGAATGACTTGTGTAATGCCCGCCTGGCTCAGGGCGAACACTACATAAAAGGGGAGACCACACGTCGCTCAAAATTAACAAAAGATATTTATTAAACAAATGAGCTATGTACAAAAGTCAGTGAATATAGAATCAAGCAAGAATGTAGTGTATATCGAATAGTGAAGTGAAGTGCAAAAGCCAAAAGAAAAGAACGGGGTGCAACCCGCCCGGCCGCAGCGACAAGCGACAACCCCGCAACTGAGGGACCGGCAGTCAGCAGGAGTGACAAGGAGGAAGAGGAGGAGAGAGAGTGAAGCAGGCTCCTGGGACCCGCTTATATCCTGCCCTAATCGCTCATGCAATTAGCCCATGCCATTTTTGGAGCTCCCCCTGTAGGTCACACAGAGAAGAACACACAGCAGAGCCAACACAGAAAGAGCAGGAGACGTGACCACACCCAGCACTGACCAGCTGGGGCGTCACACTTGCAACTTTTTAATTTACTTTTCTGGGAGACCAGTAAGCAGAGTATTGCGATAATCAAGCCTATAGATGAAATAAATGCATGGATATTTTTTTTAATCTTATCTATGTTTCTGAGGTGCCATAAAGCAGATTTGGTGATGGACTTAAAGGGGAAGGTTGGTTTTCAACATGTTTAGCCCCTTTTCTGGAGTGTCTAGGATGAAATAGAATCATCAACACCAAAATTCTGACAACTGCTTCTGTCTCTGATATTTGGCTCATTTAGATTCCTCCCTTTTCTGCTTCAGAATAGCTTGCTTTGTGCATGTCCGATAATGGCCTTAAAAGAACATGTGCAGCTCACCAAGTGGTCATAGCCATAGCTTCCATAAAAAAGAGTGCTGTGTTCTCATTAATAAATCTCTTACTGATAGTTCTACAATGGCTTTGGGTGATTGGGGAGATCAACCCATAAAAAAAAAAATACAGAAATGATCAGAAAGAGCTAAGTGCATAACATTCAATGAAGGTATACTGACACCTTTCAATTACTTTTATCATGTTTGTCCATTTTACCACATGCAAAAGTAAAAAAAGACATATGTAAAAAGACAGAGGTGATGCACCAATACAATTGCAACAGCCAATTTGAGGAAGCAGAAATGAATCAGAATGCCTCTATCAACTTTAACACCCCACACCTCTGTTACTGAAAATGATGAATAGTTGATCTGGAAATGAGGCCACTAAACTAATTATTTTTCCAATTTAACTGCCTGTGTAGCCTGGCGAATGCCAAACTAAAATCACTAGTGATATTTAGTCTGGGGACCTACCTATTGCATTTCTCGTAGCGGAAGCATCGTTTATGATTGTCCACAGCCGTTTATTGGGCACTACGAATGTCTATCATAGCGTCTGTACATACCTCGGAGCCAATACCAGAGCCACCATGTGACGTAAAATGCAATCGAGGGCCGCACAAATCCCTTTTTGTTCTGCGATTGGATACCGAAAGTAAGCGAGAAAAACAGCCATGGTCACCATGCTGCTTTGCAGAGTGAAATGAAATAAGCACGCAAAGGAGCATGGGAACTCCCAGGCTACTGCCTGTGATATAATTCTATGAATATAATCATTGATAAGCCTGCCTATCAAATGTCTAAGAGCTGTATTCTGACATGTGCGTCAATTAAATTCTTTATGTCATATTCAATTAATTATTTGGGGTGACGTGCCATCATGATGGAATCCTGAGTGTAGATTTAGGACAAAAAAAACTTAAATGATTCAAAGAAATGGCTGCGATGCAAATAAGAGTAGAATATTGAAAGGGGTATCAATACTTTTTATAGGTACTGTATCTATTCTTAATTCCTCTGGCTACCTATCAAAAGCTGAATCAATTTTAAAATACTTAGAATGCAGGGATATCCCAAATGTTTAGCTTGTGGGCCATTTGCTGGAAAATTTAAGCTGCTAAAGTCAATGCAAAATTAAGCCAATTGCAAGCGAACAGCTAATATTAATATTAGATTAATGTTACAACAGACCATGTTACCCTTTTTTAAGACATCGTGCAGCATGAAAATTAAAGTGTTGCTCCTAAGTGATTTCAAATATAGCCCTGTTGAACGAGCCTGCTAAATACACTAAATAGTGAGTGGAGAAAAATAATTTGGAACAACAGAGATCGAACGAATAAGCACTTTACACTGAGTCATTGGAACCACAGATTATTCAAAAACAAAAGTAAGAACTGAGGTTCCAGTGACTTGTTCGCCAGTGCTTGTTCGCCATCACGTTCACATTTGGTGTATGCTGTTCCAAACTCTTTCATTCCACTCGCTATCTTGACTCTCAAAATCAAGGCTGGTGTAGAGACAACACAGCCTTGTGAAAAGGTTTTCATAGAGACAGTGAAAAGGGAAGAGGATGGTCAATAAAATAAAAAGAAAGGGGGTGGAGAGGGTTCCTCAAGGGCCAAGGATTTGCTCCTGAGTATCGGTGCAGGTTTTCTTATTTCTTCTTCTTATGTGCTCTAGCCCTGCAAATATGTATCTTCAGCATTATTCGACTGTGATGCTTTCCATTACTTTTATCATGTTTGTCCATTTTACCACATGCAAAAGTAAAAAAAAAAAAGACAGATATGAAAAAAGACAGAGGTAACGCATCAGTACAGTTGCAACAGCCAATTTGAGGAAGCAGAAATGACTCAGAATGCCTCTATCAACTTTAACACCCCACACCTCTGTGACTGGAAATGATAAATAGTTCATCTGGAAACAGGGCTATGCTTGAATTTACTCTGGACCTACACTTTAAAGGAGAAGTTGGGTGTGATAAAGACCCAAAGTATATTGTAAAGACATAAAAGGTTGGCCTGCATGAAAGTGTCAAAATTTTGCTCCCCAGCAAACTTCTGACTACAAAGGGCCTCAGTACTGAGTTTGGCCACCCCTCTCTTAAGCTATAAAGACTTCAATTGCCTTGCTTAAACATATGAAAAACTTATTATATGGTACTTGTCCTCTGCTGTCCTACTAGACCCCTTAGTTCTTAAAATGCATATCTTTTAATCCTGAGGATATGTAAATCTACAACAGGAGAGCTTTCTAGAACTGTGCCCCTCTCCTGACCTATAGTATGTCACAATGCCACTCCACCCAGTCTTATCCTCAAGTCATGATCGACTTCACTTTCTGAATTCAATTATTCTTATACCAGCTGCTGACAAGCCAAAATTACAATGTTGTAGGACAATAAACTTCAATTAACATCATGTTTAGCCATATGGATAATTTTGTAGTTTATCACTTAATACTACTGACTGGACATTTCCTGCAGGGCAGCTGGTTCTGCTTCTTGATTCATGGTTCTGCCTGTGGTTTCTTCCTTGAATAACAACCACAAGGAATTTTGTCTTTGCCCTTGTTGCTCTTGGATGCTGTACTTTGTCTGTAAAGTCATTTATATTATGAATATACAGTACATGTACAGTTTCATTGAATTGAATATGAACAACACAGACCATTTTTTTAACAACCATACTTATGTAAAGGTAGTACAACATTTTAAGAGCATATCATGGAATTCTCCATCAAATGATGGATGACTCTCCCATCACTGTAAAAAGTAGAGGCTTACTTTTTTTATTATGATCTCATTACTCACACACTGTTAGATTGCACCACCATGGGCGTTGGATATTTGTGTCAACAGAAGAACACGTATCACTTAGTAGTGATAGTGATTACACATCAGTGTTGGGTGTGTGTGTGTTACAGCAATCAGCGATAACCTTAAATGACAACACAGACTTTGTTGATGAGTCAGATGTCAGAGAAAAGAGAAGTAGAAGCAGTATTTTCTGTACAAATTGACATTCTTACTCTCCAATGTCCTCAGTTTTCAAGGGAGACACATTTGGACCTAGTGACCTGACAGACTGCAGTAGGGCAGTAGAAAAAGAATTTCAGAGGGAAACTTAATTTAGAAATGTAAGACTTATGTATTTATTTAATTCTACAAATAGTACAAGTAATTACAGAATACTTGCAAAGTTGCTTAATAAAAAGCTAATAAACAAAGATTGAATTTATTAAGACCAAAGCTCATGCAGGTAAACACAAAATTAGAACAAATATAAAGCTCAGTATTGATACATTAAAGTGTCTCCAACTCCATTTTTGATGTTCTGCAAGCAAGTCATCACGACCATGTGATCTACCATACTAGACGGCAAAAGGCAATAGAACTACATTAAGGTGAAGTGAAAACCTACCTATATAATTTTATTTACTGCAGCCATTTGAATCTGAATGACGGCAAGTTATGCATTAAAAAAAAGCAACAGTGTGTGCATATGGAAATATAACTAAACTCTGAGGAATTTACTTGAAGAATATTTATATGAAGAATTAAAAAACATTACAACGTCCAAACATTACAGCAACAGACTTAACAGGGCATAACTGAGGTTAAAATACCCCAACTGCTGGACATGAGCCATGCATTCTTTTTGTCACATGCAGAACATCAATTACTAAAGGTGCAATGAGTTCATGCATGGTTTCAGCGTGATCACATCCGCTAGCTGTCTGCCTCCTGAATACACTGTGAAAAAGTCCGGGGCTTTAAACGTCAAACAAACACATGGGTACAGGCTGTGCACCAAAATATAACAAACCAGGCTCCAGCAAAAGACAGTTGGGGGAAGGATGGGAGTAAGTTTGTGACTCGCAACCATCTTGTGAGTGATTGGCTGGAATGTGGCATTTTGTTTGTTTGTTACACCACTGCTATGTTATTGTTATTTATTTTGTTTTGTTTGTTTGACGATTACAGCCCTTGTGTTGTCTCCCGAGACTGGAGGGAGCAGGCAGCTAGCGAATCAAGGGGAGGTGCATGCAATTTGACTTAAAAATGAAATCCCCTGAAACCATACAGAAACTCATATTGCACCTCTAACCATCATACAATATGGTATTTTGCAAAACGTCATCGTAAAACATCTCTTCCATTAAAGCAGTTTTCATACAAGAATATTTTAAATATACCAATATTGTAATTTACGTGCTTTTTATCATTTCTATGAAGTAGACTTCACTACAAAAATGGATAAAGCATTTTCATGTTTACATACAGTACGATTGTTGTATAAAAAATAGCATACAGTCATGTTTTCCTCTCTCTCTCTCTCTCTCTCTCTCTCTCTCTCTCTCACTCTCTCACACACACACACACACACACACACCCTTTGGCAGCCTGGGAATGTTACGTTTGTATTGCAAGCAGTAATACTGTATACACAACTATTTTACAATACAACGTCAAAATAATGCAACTTCGTAAATTTGATCACCATTGCTTTGATTGGCAAGTGAGAGAGAACGACCCAGATGACTACTCAAGTACAGGGCTCCAAATGCGATAGCTTGCTCACAATAGAGCCTGAATATACAGTACAGCAGAGATGGGTAAACTATGGCCCCAGGGGCCATATGCGGCCTGCTGGGCTATTCAATCCGGCCCATGGAGCCTTCCCAATATAGAATAATTTCTCATTTTGTGAATTAATTAACTAGATTGTTGGCCAGATTTGTCAAATTTTTGTTGCAATCATGAAATACAAATCCCCCCTTTTAACCTCCATCTTACAGTAACATGTTCTCTCAGGTGTGGCTACTGGTTTGAGATTTTCCAATTTACCGGCGCCAACACCCATGAACAGGTTGACTGTTAACACCCAGCCCGTCAATCAATATCTAAAACCCAATGTGGCCCTATAGACAAAATAATTGCCCACCCCTGCAGTACAGGGACACACAAAGCAACATATCGAACATGCAGATGTTTCCTGTGCATTACTATGTTGATTAGTGACCTTGAATGTGGGATTAAATGTCATTTTGTGATATAATGTGAAACAAATGTATAAACAACAACAACAGCAACAACAACAACAACAACAACAACAACAAAAAAAAACAACGTAATTGCAATTTACGGTGTTACAGTAACAGCTGTTACAGTAACAACTATTTTTTGATGGACTGACCAATAACGACAAAGTGCTGTTATTCTCCTGGGGCCTCCTCTTCTCCCTGTGCTTCTGCTAGTTTTTGCTGGTATTCGCTCTTAAAGAATCCCGACTGCAATTGAAATGAATGGATTACTGTCATAAAATATACAGACAAGAAGAACCAACAGACATATAGCATACTGACACACAGACAAACACTGTGGAGCGTAAAATATAGGTTATAAAATGCAATATTACTCAATATATTAGTAAAAGTTGCTCTCCATTCATGAGTGAACATCTGATACTATGATGTAGCTGTATGTATGATGTTTTTTTTTCTCTGGTATTTAACATTTAACATTTTCATTCATGAAAAAGAGGACGTTTTAACATGTTGTAGGAGAGGTCTGGTGTGATAAGGAACAAATGTATATTGCAAAATCATGAAAAGTTTTTCAATGCCTTGTTTTAAGTAATGGAACAGTCATTATTATTACCTCTGCCAAGGAGGTTATGTTTTCGCCGGCGTGTGTGAGTCTGTCTGTGTGCAACAATACGAGTAAGAACTGATTCGATTTTGGTGGCGATCGGTGATCCAGAACACCATCTGTAACCACATTGTCTTGGCGGAGGTCTGCGCTCTCTGAGCGCTTTTCTAGTACTATCAATGAAGTGTGGGGACTACCTTGAGCAGTGATCCGAGAATTCGCTTGAAAAATACGCTACCTGGACCCTGAAAACAAGCCCAAAACAAGCGACCGAGGACCAAAAAATTATATAGCTTCTAAGAGAAAGGTCGCCTGTATATGTAATATTTTTAGTTACAAGTTTTGTAGTCATAAATAGACAACAAAATAGGCTACTACTACGAGATTCTGGCTCTATCTCTCATCTTTATTGTCAGCGCTGTGCCCATGCTTGTCTTTGTGTATGGAGTGCATTATGATTAACTCTCCTTTAACAGGATAAAGGCACAAGTGTGCAATGTTCCATGGTTACCTTAGCGAGGCCAACAGTCATGAGAATCAACAGGATCAGACCCCCCACAGCTCCACCAATGATCTCCTTAGTCAGGTCCGGCTCCTCATAGACCTCCACTAGAGTCTCAACCTATTGACACATGGACAGCATTACAACTACACCAGCACACCCAGTGTTGTGTTTGGAACTTATTACAAATTAAAGGGGAAGTTCACTTTTTAGCATCTTCCCTTCTCTGGAGTGTCTAGGATGAAATAGAATCATTGACACCAAAATTGATGATAATTGTTTTGGAACAACGGACGCCACTAACCATTTGTTGAGCAGCACATTTAAGGTTTAAAGGTTCAAGTATACTTCTCCGTACACCTATTGCATGTCCGTCTCCGAGTCTCCGCTTGCGTGTCCAGTCATATCATACTTCTACGTTGCTTGTCCCTCAGCCAGGAGAGAAAAATACTGTCGTCGGGAATGACCGACGGCATGAGCAACGCCAAAGTCCGCCTATTCATTAACTATAGCAGAACTCTGCTGGCTACTTCATGTACACAGTAGCCTATAGTAACCTGTGTGGGGTTGAGCTTTTGATATCTCTTGTCACAAGGAGCAGGTTATAGTGATCAGTAGGCACAAGTAAGTTGACTGAATGGAAGAAAATGAACTTTATTGCAGCCAGGAGTGTCCTGCTGTCTGCTAACTAGCTTGCTAGGTAACTAAAAAGCTAGAGATAGCATAGAGTTCTCCCTGGTGTTGTTGTGAGAAGAAACCGGGAGATTGACCAATCACAGCCCTTACCTGACCCAGTGCCCTCTCCGTTCTCGTACACGCATTGACGGATAGATAGGAAATTTTGGAGGTGCACGTCGAGCCACGGATAGGGTCTACAACAGGCTCTACGTCGTCGTGGAGGGCTTTGCGTCTCGACGCAAGACGCATGACGTGTGACTGTAAATCGAACTTAAGGTTGTTTTAAGGATATAATTAGACATGCACAAAAGCAAGCCATTCTGAAGCAGAAAAGGAGGATTGTAATGGTCAAATATCGAGACACAACCAATTGTCAAAATTTTGGTGTCCATTCTATTTTATCCTAGACGCTCCAGAAAAGGGGCTAAACATGCCAAAAAGTGAACTTCCCCTTTAAGCTCAAGTTCTTTAGCCTATTTACATTGCATATTTTCAAACTCAATGTCATTCAACATCCTTTTTAGCTAGAAATATACATAAGTAAACAGATTTACAAATGAATCAGACATTGGAAAATGATTCTGTTTTTCACCCATTTCTTTTTACTATAAAAACAACCCACTGTCACTGCAGCCCCTGCTGAACACTGAAAAATGTATACCTTGAGAATATGTGCTGTACATGTATTTATACAAGCCTGTTACCTTGGAGGCACCACGAGAAGAGTCCGTGGAGTAGAAGATGAACTTGTTGTTGTCGTACTCCAGGGAAGCTGAGCTGACCAAGTGAAACATGGCAGAACGAAGACCAGTCTAATGGTGGTATGGACACAAAAGATGACAGCATTTAACTAAGAGTTGGAAGGAGGAAATAAAATAGAATAGAATAGAAATCCTTATTGTCCATTTGCATGAAATGTTGTCTTTGGCCTCACAACATGAAACATAAGGTATGGACACAACACAGAAGGACATTTGGGTCATTCCGTGTGAAATCAACCAGTGACGGACCGGTCACCCTCTCTGAAAAATCTGAAAAAAATGACAGTTGTTTGTATGCTCAACCTATGCTTGAATCTGAAATAGTAAGTCTGTATCACTAATGGTTGCAAAAGTACAGCCATATGAAATTTCAAGTATTTTTAAGCATTTTGGTGAACAAGCCTTTTGTTCAACTTCCAACATTGCTGGCTCTTTCAGTATTTCACACACAATTGTGAAACCATGTGAATAGAAACACATTTTCCTGTAGAATTCAAAAATCAGCTCAGATCAGATGTATCTGGTTTTATTTTTCCCCTCCAAAGCTTTGAAAATGGCAATAAATTCTATACTTGTTTGGACACCACCACCTTTCAGGGCTTCTTGTGCAAAAACTAAGTGAGACAAATTTATCGGAGTATTTTTCCTATTCACATATGGATTTTGCAGTCCTGTTTGTGCATTAACTTTTGTTGATATTGTTATCATACTGTCAGAGCATTTTTTTAAAAACAGGTATGATTTTTACAAAGGCCATATTCATCCTCTCATTTCACCACGTGGACAGTTAGCAAGATTTTTTTAAATTTTACTATGAGTCATTCAGTATCTGAGGAACACCTATCCAAAATTTGGTGTTGTTGCTGAGTCTCGTTATTTAGATATGATTTTTTGAAAATATTGTCAGTAAATCCACTGAATTAAAGGAGAAATCCTACCCAACAACTTACTTTCATTTCTATTTAATTCTGCCCCATTCACTCAGCATTAGTTTGTTTGTTATTTGGTCTATAATCAATTTTTATGTTCTTTTTCTGAAAGACAGCATTCAGGTAACTGGAACAATGGGGCCTATTGGCTTTATGCTGGATTTCTCCTTGCTTATCTGCAGTACCACATTGCGCCATATGTGGTGCACTTTCAATACAATGGAAGTCAATGTAAATCAGTGGAGTTACTGACAATATTTTCAAAAAATCATATCACAATAACGAGACTCAGCAACAACACAAAATTTTGGACAGATGTTCCTCAGATACTGAATGAGTCATGGTAAAATTTAAAAAAATCTTGCAAACTGTCCACATGGTAAAATAAGAGGATGAAAACAGCCTTTTCCAAAATTGGAACCATCTTTGAAGAAATGCTCTGACAGTATGATAACATTATCAACAAAAGTTAATGCATAAACAGGACCGCAAAATCCATATTTGAGTGGGAAAAAAACTCGGATAAATTTGTCTCACTTCCTTTTTGAACAAGAAGCCCTGAAAGGTGGTGGTGTGAAATCACACATAGAATTTACAGCCATCTTCAGAGCTCTGGAGAGGGGAAACTACACAAGATACATCTGATCTGAGTAGATTTTTGAACTCTACAGGAAAATGTGTTTCTATGCACATGGTTTCATCATTGTGTGTGAAATACTAAAAGAGCCAGTTATGTTGGAAGTTGGACAAAAGGCTTGTTCACCAAAATGCTTAAAATTACTTGAACTTTCAAATGGCTGTACTTTTGCAACCATTAGTGATACAGACTTACTATTTCAGATTCAAGCATAGGTTGAGTATACAAACAACTGTAATTTTTTTCAGATTTTTCAGAGAGGGTGACCGGTCCGTCACTGGTTGATTTCACACGGAATGACCCATTTGACATATTCTGCAGGACAATTACGTACAATAGAATACAACACTCGAAACCTGTAATATATTGTTATTTAGAGTATATCAATGTTTCTAACAGCATCTGGTCGCTTCCTCTCATTGAGAGCAGGTTACTTTCACTTTCACTTTCACCCCTCCAAGTAGGCTAACAGTTTCAGCACCTGTTGGATCCATCCTGAGCTCACGTTTCCTGAGAGGCTGTAAGCGCTTATGTCATTTTGCCTCATGTAGGAGCTGCATCTGAAGGATAGACACACGGCAGTGGAGCAGTTCTGGAGGAGAGACAGGAAGAGGGGTTGGGGGGAAAGGGGGGATAAATGAGCTGTGAAGTCCATACACCTCAAACAAACATTCATCAATTTAGATAGATAGATATACTTTATTTATCCAAAAGGGAAATTCCATCGTTATAATTCCAATTTAAACATTTACACAGAGGAATGTATAGACTGCCGAAGTTCCTCCCTTTCTGTTTCTAGACTAGGACCGAAACTCTAAATTTTTGGAATCGGAGCAAATGTCAAATTGCACAATGAGTCAAATTGCACATATGATGTTTGTGAATTTTTAGCAGAATTTTTTTCAGTAGATAAAGTTGCATTTTGTTTCTTAACTGTTGAATCAAAGCATTATTGAAGTTTGCAACTTTTATTAGAGCCTGTCGGGCGCATGTGTGACATTACTGAAGATAATGCTCCTCTTACAGGGATTCAGTAGCAAATCAGTATCAGGTCTCATAGCAACTTTGGGCTACTCTTTTTTTTTATGAAAAGCTGAGCAACATGATGAAACACATTAGATAAAGTGTATCTTTAAAAAAAAAACGCAGTTGAGTGACCTAGCAGGTAGCTAGCGTAACAGCTAAACCTATCTTTGTGTTATTTATCGACCTAAACAAGTGTGTAGAGTCCCTTGAAGTTAGCATGAAAACCAACTCAACTGTTAAGAATTTGATATGGAAGTTGATTACAACAAAGGCAAGTGCCTGCATTTAAAAGCTGACCTCTCTGAACATACAAAAAACACAGGAAAGTGCCAATGCTTCTCATCACTGACATTCTGACATTCTACATAGCAAGCAAGACACAGTCTGTTGTCTGTAATACATCACAATAAAGCTTTTACCAAGGATTAAAAAAACCCCCGCAATATGCACTTTAGTCGCAAAAATGCCATCATGCTGTCTGAAGTGCTGTCTAAATTATTCTATATGAGTATTTAAATTAGTATTTTCCCCATAAGAATAGACAGACATCTAAAGTAATATGGGGTAAAATAGTTCAATGAAATGTTTTAAGTTCTGCTAATCACCACATAGGGCTCCTTGTTGTCCTTGAAGTACTGCTGCAGGTCAGTAATGATGGGGTTACTCTCACGCCCCCTAGTGCATCCCTGGATCTATTGCAGGAAATATACACAAAGTTGAAATACTCAAGAAAGGTACACAAGATTTCACATATGACAGAAAATTGAAGGACTTTGAATAACTATCACTGAATTAGTTACATGATTGTCTGAAATAAATAACCCATCAAAGTGTTAACTAGTATATCACAATGACTATGATTACACTAGACTGAATCGGACTTGGTGTCCACACCTTCAGTCCCTCCACATCAGTCCAAATGTCTTTGCCTTTTAGTCTTATTGGAACCTGAATTATAACAGTCAGGTTGAGGTCTCTAATCTTGTTGGTCACCTGAGGAAGACAAAGAAAAAAAGGGAGAGAGCGATAAAGAGAGAGAGAGAGAAAGAGTGTAAATATGCTGAACTACACCAGATTAAATCTTAAAACCTGCACCATAGTGTGTGTGCTTCACGCAGTCTACTCTACCTCTAACTCTTGAATCACTGGTTTCTGCAAGTCATTATTTCCGGCGGTGAAATTAATGTAGTTGGTGGTGTTCTCCAACCTGAGAGAGTACAATCATTAAAATGTTTTAGCATAAATAAATGATGCATGGGTGTGTTTGTGTACTATGTTTGTTTACATGTCAGCTTGTCTGTTTACATCCGCAGAGTATGACAACATGCGAATATCAGAGCATTCATCCTGAATGCATAGCAATATAATTATCATGAGCGATTTGCTCAATTGATCAATTGGCTGATTGGCTGTATATCAATCACTTTATCAAGTCCAATCGTGTTCAGCAGCTTGGCAAATGAAAAAAGAGTTTAAACAAAGATCCACCTTTTCAGAATGACATAAATGCTGTATTTGATCCCAATAACCACGGATTTGGACAGCTGGCTCCCTGTGTCATGTTTGTTGTCACTGGAAAAAAGATGACATCTGTCAGTATCAAACATTAATAACTGAAACAAATAAACAAACAAACAAACAAACAAACAAACAAAAACATGAGCGAGGAAACTCTTTGGTTAGGCCATTCATTATTTCAAAGCGGATCCATAAAACTCCAAAGAAATCCATGGTCTACTGTTTAGTCAGGAAGTCCTTTAGAACTTACCTTTGTGCCTCAGCCTTCAGGGTGAGAGCGTCACCAAAGTTACTGCTCTCGTCAATTCCATACTGAACCACAAAGACAGCCTGGAAAAATAGAATTGAACTTGGAAACTATTTCCATTGGCATATTCCTGTATGCACTCATTGGCATTTGATTCTTCGCTTTTGATTATTTAACACAAAGTGTGAGTGCTTGTGTGTGTGTGTGTGTGTGTGTGTGTCTGAGGCGAGAGAGATAAGTTTTCACTGACCTTTTTATTAGCCTTCAGGATGGGTCTGTTAATGATGCATTCAGTCTTCCCCATGGCGCCCCCATCTGTACTGTCTTGAGAACTGCACTCGACTCTGCCCTGGAACCACAACATGCACAGATACATGGCAAGATCATTTAATCCCTACAGACATCCTGCTAATAAGCCTGACATGAGTTGTTTTACCTGCAGAACCATATTGTGTTGACTTTCAAAAGCCTAGTGATGCAGCAATATGGAATGAATGCTGGTAATTATAATTTACATACACAATTACACACCGATATCAAACACTACTAATTATATTGAAAGACTGCAACTATCCGTTTCTAAGTACAATTACTGTATTTTAAAGCAATATACCGGAGTAAGTTTAAGCATAGCCCTGCTGCACGAGCCTTCTAGCAGCAATATATTTAGCATGAAATGAAAGATTTTCGAACAGCACAGACCTAACGCGAACGCGAAACACTTTACATTGAGTCAACGTAACCTCAGATCTTACTTTCGGTTTCCAACAGTCAGGTCCCATTGATTCAGTGTAAAGTGCCTGTTCGCTTCTGCGTTGGCGTTCGGTCTGTGCTGTACCCAGGGGTCAGGTTTGGCTGATTAGCTTTGCCAATTAGCATTGCACTTCCTCGTCGCCATTTTCCAGAAATGACATCATATCCGACTCCATTTGACATATGCTGATTGGTTAATGCTACACTTTCAGCTCATGCTAACAAGCTCCCTGTGCACATCAGGTGTGTGCCGCCCTCATCTCCATTAGTAACATGGGCCCTCATTGGCCTAATGAAATGGAGTCGGAAGTGAGCTCCATGAAACGCCATCTTGACAACTGAAAATTTTGTTCAATTTTGGATGAATTTCTCTAGCCTAGCATTCCACATTGGAATGAATGGGAGCGGGACTTGGTATGTTTCTCCAGGTTTATTAATACCTCCATGGCTGTACCAAATTGTGTCCACTCGCTAACTAGCGCATTTAGCAAGCTCTTTCAACAGGGCTATGCTGAATTCACTCCGGTACTCTCTTAAGGTCATGGTCCTAATAGCCTTGTGCCCCTCACCTGGCTCTTAATGAAGGTCCTGTAGGAGGTCAAGTGGGTAGAAACACTCGGGTGTTGTAGGAGTTTTCACCTTTATTCTCCACTGTCACAGTCACATTCATCTCCTGTTCAATGCCCACCTTAATGAGGGAGGGGCTAGACATAGCAACACAAAATGAAGCAACAGCTCACCATAAGTGCCCAAAAATTTGAGTTAAGTGTTGGCTAAATAGCAATTAACTGAATTAAGTTTCGTTCAAAGTCAAAGTGCTGGGGGTTTGTGGGGAGAGGGTATTATAATGGGGGTGGGGGGGGGTGGAGCTGGAACTTGGAACTGGCAGATGCATATCGAGATAAATTTTGATGAATTCTTTGATGAATTCTTCATTTTGTACAAATAGTCATCTTGATTACCTTCAGGGCACTAGCGATGAGCTCAGACGGCTTACCCTGAGAAATCGAGATGGATGTTATCGATACATTCGGCATCTTCTCCACAGTCGATTTCAAAGTTCAACTAGTGCATGAAATAGAAAAAAATGGTTGTAGAATAAATCACTATGAAGCACAGTCAACAATACATTTCTTACAATGTTTCATGTATTTAAAAATAGTAATAGTAATAGTATTAATAATATCAGTAATAGTAATAGTAGTAATAATATCGATCTGATAATACAAATGTCTGTTAAGAGCAAGAAATAGATAGGGAAATGTACTTCGGATTACATACAACAAATGACAAACATGTCCAGTGATACCAAATCTCTAATTACAAGCTAAATATCTAGTATATAAACAGCAAAATAGTAACAAGTTGGGGGCAAAGTTGAGAACAAAAGAAGGTCCTTACCTTGTGGACTGTTGCATTGTTGGAGCTACTGGCCAGTGTGGGTGTGAGCTGGTCTGCGGTTGGAATAGCAAGCCCCACGAAGGAGAAGGCCACCTGGACCTCCACAGGGTTCACAACATCCTCTGGGGAGCACTGGTGGACAGACCAGGTAATGGGTGTATTTACAGTGCATATACAGTAGATTGAGATTTTAAATGCTAACTGTGGTTTCATCCATTTGCATGGTGATATGGTTGAGTAGCTGGTACATCACTTGACTGACTGATCAAGCGACCCTGGTTTCAATACCCAAACCTCAAAATGTGACTCTGTGTGTCAACACCCTCTGTAACTAAAAATAAACCTACCTGTACATAAAAAGTGTGTGGATTGCAGCGTCGTCTCAGAGACACAGTGACGTCATAATCTTGCCTCTGCTCTTTCAAACCAGCATCAAAGAAGGCACGAGATTTTTGACGGACGTAATCCAAACTCAGTTTGTAGTTGAGTTTCGCCTGCAGTCCTGAGAAAGAGAAAATGACCTCCAGTTTGGTCCTCTAAATTTAGTAAAGGTACTACAGTATCTACCACCCGATGGAATGGAATACTATTTTCTGATTGGTTGAAAGGATTAGGTTAATTCTTGATAACAGGACACCTGAGACGTTTGTCGAGTAAAAAAGTTTTACCACATATCCATATACATGTATACAGTATATATATTATATATATATGGGCAATTCCACAAAAAAGTAAACCTCACCTTAAAACTTCAAGTCTCATCTACATGGACATACAAATTCTTTCAGAAAACTTGCAATACAAAAAAGTATCGTCTTGATGTGAATATTCAACTGAGCATGTTTCGAAAGGTTATCTGTTTGTAACAATTTTTACCCTATTCAGCTATAATGTAAGTCTATGGAGGGGCTTATAATGGACATAAGTGGGTGATAACACACACAAAGTTGCAATGCTATCAGTTATTTTTTATTGTTATATTACTATTTCTGTCATTACAGGTTAAAATCCACCATTCACAATTGTTTTGTATCGTTTTGGAAGGTTTTCCAGACGTCACGTCCATAACGTCACATCCATAACACCATTTCTCCCAATGAAAACCAACTTTTTTACATTTACATTTGAAATTAAGTCTTTCTCTCTGGTGTCCTGTTTGGTATGAATGTAGTAATATTTACATTTCTCTAGAAATTTCACACACTTCACAGCAAAAACTACTCCCTCTCAAAAGTTTGTCCGTTTTTCGTCACGTCCATAACGCAAATTGAAAGGCTCATATTCTTATAATGTAAATCATGATATTAATTGTTTGTGTTTCCCTATATTCAGCCATGGAGAATATGAACAAAATTGTGAAATACTGCTAGGTTTGCGGAGGTTCTGTGGCATTTTGTTCTTCAACAATGCATGAAAATGTCACGTCCGTAACGCTGGAATTGCCCATATATATAATGATTCATCAGGAATTAGCATGAATTCATTGTTCGTCATTAATGACCTCCTGCTGAAATAGCACATGATTTTAAGCATTAGTTACTCTGGGTACATCATCATGAGTCATGATTGATTACACATGATCATGATGTTTTTGTTCAAAAGCATTGGATATAATAAAAGAGGATACTTATTTAGCCTAGTTCCTCATGAACATCATCATGTAGATTTTCCAAGAATTTCCCATTGATTTTTATCTATTCCATACCATGTCAACTAAATTTTACCCATTTAACCATGTCAACACTTTAGTTTAGAGGGCACAAACATGATGAACTCATGAGCAACTAACCTGTAATTCATGTCACTTTCATCACTTCATCTGAGGGGCCACAAATATGATGAACGCGTTAAAAAATAATGCGTAGTTGTTAACATGTATGCCGCCCTTATTTTGATGTTCAAAATAGTGCACCTGTGCAACTGTCTGTTAGCAAGAATAAAGAAAGAAGCAATTTCTTTACCATTGATAGGACCATCTAATTGCCAATACTTTAGTTGAGGGGGCACAAACATGATGAAGTCATCATGATCATGCTAATTAATCATTACTCATGATGATGTACACAGAGTAATTAATGTTTAATATCATGTGCTATTTCAGCAGGATGTCATTAATGACAAACAATGAATTCATGTTAATTCCTGATGACTCATTAGACATTCAGAGATGAAGTAATGCATGAATCATGAATTAACCATGAATGATTTCATGCATGAATTCATGATAATTCATGTACCCTTACCGTAAAGTGTTACCAAAAAACATTAAGCAGCCTTGTGGATATTCGTTCATATGAGAATAGTATCCCAATCGAACAGGTTAACTGCTTTCAAAATGGAGCCACGTGTTTCTTTCATGTTCTAAACACTTGCCTGCCGTCTACAGTACGTTTTAGTTCCAACCGGGTGATAAGCGGGATATGGACTTGGATATGCAGAAGAGGACAAACACTCCACGTTCCATGTTGTGCTTGTCATTCGCTTCCACCTCATCCATTAATACCCTATCGGGACACCTCAGCGGCCCTTATCCCTTCCGTAACATACGACAAGTGCATTTATGTTGCTGAGAGTATGTCTATTTCATTTCAACAGTGTGTATCAAGAGGAGCTGAGAAAGTGGTTAAACTTTTGTACCTCGAGACGTATCCTTAGTGGTCTTAGTCATGGTGAAGCACACGCTGGCTGTAACCTGTTCAGGATCTGTACAGTCATAGATGGATTTGGGGATCCTAGACGGTGTAAATGTAATACGTGTGGCTATGGACACAATGGGCCTTGACCTGTGATCAAAGACATCAAATTAGTGACACAATCTATTTTAGTCAGGAGGTGGATGTTACTAATGTGGAGGACACAGATTTTTGCTTTTCCTATTATTTTGTTATCCATCATTTTCTCCTGTTAGAATGTATGGAATAGCAGATGTGATGGAAAAAAGTCATAAATTGCCTGACAGTGACAAGTCATAACATACAATTGCATTGTTTGGCCACAAATGAAATCCTGGGTGGAATCACTTTGTCTCACAACATTATAACACTACAATAGGATAACACTATGACCAATCAGAAGAATTAACAAGATGACAACACAGATTAAATCCACTATTTTTTCCAAGACCATTGTGATTGGTGAACACCACTGATGTCAGACCAATCACGAGTCCCTATGGCTCATTTTTTGACGTAGTTGCTGAATAAAACTACTTGCTACCTCTACTAGATTTATATTAAAAGAGTATGCCGGTATGATAAGGAAGTAGCAACACCATAAAAAGTTTGAACGTTTGCCAGGGAGAATAATTTTGATATGTTTGTACAGGCCGGAAAAGACCACTTGCTATATATAGCATCCAGGTGCATATCATAGGTATAAGTGGTCAAATCGCTGTTTTAAAATAAAGCCTCCATAAAAAAGGCTCAAAGTAGCCCAATACTTCGTTAATAGTATAATGACAGTTCCAAAATTAAAATTGAGGCATTTAAAACTTGTAATAGTACAGATAGCTAGCTACTGGAAGCTACAACTAGCAAGCAGCCTTCTTCAGTCTGCACAAACATATCAACATTCTGCTCCCTGACAACCGTTTGAACTTTTCATGATGTTGCAATATACTTGCAGTCCTTATCACACGGGATTTATCCTTTAAATCAAGGAGTATGAGAACCTGAGCAGCAGAACGGCTCCTTTGGACCCGACTGCAATGTCAGGCAGCCCGTCTCCACTCTGATCCAAAGCAGACTGGGCCACAGTCAGCCCAAAGAACCGCAGACCGGACCGCACAGAAGAACCTGAGATACGCTGTAGCAGAAGTGAGAATAAATTATCTTCAAATCTATGTTTTTCCCACAGCAAAGTGTAACAATTTTTCAGGGTCTGCTCATTCAAATCAAATCAAATTAAATTTTATTTGTCACATACAATTACTGTATATAGTAAAAAAAAGTTGTGAAATTCTTGGTCCACTGACTCCAATGACAAAATAAAAATAATCTAAGCATATACAAGAATTGTTATTAGGCTATCATTTTAATTGTATTTTAACAAGTATCAAAATTCCTTCAATTATTAGTAATTAGTTCCATTAACAAAATTCTTTCCTGCACCTGTGAGTAGTTGGACATAATTCCTCCAGTCTTCCCATTGAAGATATATACGCTGCCCTGTCCGTTATCCTCCAGAGGAGCTCCCACGGCCACGTCCCTGATCCCATCCCCGTTCAGATCAGCCAGGCTGGCCAGAGACGAGCCAAACCTCCCCCTCTGACCCTCCATGCCCAGCAGGGACACACCAGTGTCCTGCACCCTGGAGTAGAAGCTGTAGTAGCCCTGGAGGAAAAGACAAATTAAAAGGTAAATTCTATTTTTTTCCATTAAAAGAGAAGTTTGGTATTTATCACTTTTAGCCCACTTTTCTCCTATAGGAGAAAGTAAAATCATTGACATCAACATTTTGCCTATTGGTCCTGTGTCGGATATTTGGCTCATTTAGAACCCCCCTATTTGCTTTGGTGAGAACAGCAGAGAAGATCACAAGATCAGCCCTACCATCCATTCCGCTGTCAAAGAAGAGCCATCAACATCATCAAAGACCCTACCCACCCCTCACACACACTGTTCACCCCCCTACCATCTGGCAAGCGCTACAGCAGTATGCGCTGCAGACCCACCAGACTCAGATACAGCTTTTTCCGACAGGCTGAGAGAAAGGCCGTAGATTTTAACTTTGTTGCACATTTGGAGTTTGGATAAACGCAATTTCAGTCTGCTTGCATTGTACTGTTGCAGAGTTTGATTGACAATAAAGTTTGCTTTGACTTTGACTTTGGAATGGCTTGCTATTTGTATGTCATATAATGTCCTTAAAACAACCAACTTTATTTTAAAACAATTATCGTAGCGAAATACAGCTTCTGTCACATTTTCAGTGGTATTTTGAACATTCTGGAACTACTTTTTCAGTGTAGTAATATCAAATAGCACAACAAAATGTCAAACTAGAAAAGCGCTCAGAGAGCGCAGACCTCCGCCAAGACGATGTGGTCACAGATGGTGTTCTGGGTCAATGATCGCCACCAAAATCGAATCTGTTCTTCCTTGTCCCAATACACACGTTGTCCAAAAATTTAATGCGGGCGAAAACATAACCTCCTTGGCGGAGGTAATAAAACTTGATAGGAACAATATTTTACACCAGTGATTGAATCCATATTACCTTATATGACAAAAGCACTATAAAACTAGATGTACCGCATGGCGGTACAAAATATGACCGCCGCTCAGTTCTGCACATTTTCTATATATTGAATGAAACTTGCCTCATCCGAGGTCAGTGCCGGCGGCCATCTTATGTGTGTCACAAGTATGGAAATGCCTGTGACCAGTCAGTACCGCTTGGGTGGAGTGGTTGGCAATGAATGAGTAGCCTAAATGAAGCAAAAATATTAAACTAGAATGCATTTCCGGAGAAAATGCAGAAGTGTGCTTGCCCCGATGCGCCGCCACGCCGACCCACCACGCCGTGCCGACAAGTTCTGCATCAAGACGCAAGGCAGATCGTTACGCCGAGATAGGGCACCAGAGAGCAAAGAGATATAACAAAAAGGTATTTTTGTCATTGTGGCGCCCCCTGGTGGCCAAATGACACCAAATTAAAGAAGCCAAGTTAGGATGGTGTTCAAGGTCATCCTACCAAATATGGGCGTGATACATCATAGCGTTCTTGAGATACATGTTTTTGTCAATTGTGGTGCCCCCTAGTGGCGAAATACCACCAAATTTCACGAGCGTACTTTGGATGGTCCCATATGTCAGGCCACCAAATATGGTCATGATATGTCATAGCGTTTCCGAGATCTGACCTCATTTCCTGTTTGGCAGCGTCACAGTCCAATTTCATTGGCTGCCACGGGTGAACGGCTTGACGTATGGGGGCGCCACGAATATCGCTACCCGGGCATGGTCTGTAGATCACGTGTGTCAAGTTTCGTGACAATCAGACCAACTATGTGGCCAGTGGCAGTTTACTTTCACTTTTGACAAAATTCAAAATGGCGGAAAATTTTTCGGGGCGGAAAATGACGTCACGTCATGGTGCGTTGGATTCGTCTAGCTCCAAGGATTCCAATGATACCTGAATCATGAAAATCGGACATACGGATCAAAAGTTACGCACATTAACGCAGTTACTGCTTTGATCAGTTGGTGGCGCTACAGCGTGAGAGGTACCAGCATGCCACTTGGTGAAATTAATCGAGGTCCCACCCTCTATCAGTGTACCAAGTTTCATGGGTTTACGCCTTACGGTTTGGGCTACAGATGTAAAAACGTACATTTTTCGAGGCTTCTCCATTCATTTCAATGGGAAAAAATCGAGTTGAAAAACATAAATAACGCGGAAACGACAAGGCTTATCGAAAAACGGAATACAAGCTTACCCCTTCACTACAGGACGGACAAGTGAGAGGTGAAAGTTTGTCTCTAGCTCGAATGCCCCGGGAGCCTTAGAGCCCGTTCACACTGACACGCTTTTTTCACCTCCAGGCGCTCGATTTCAATTGTTTCCCTATGGAACGATGCGACTTGACCGTTGCTACGCGCCTCGCGTAAAAAAAGCGCAAGTAAAAACGCAAGCGACTAAAAAACGCAAGCGCTCAAAGTTGAAAATAGTTTAACTTTTGAGGTCGCGTTTTCTTCAACAATGGGCCAGTTGCCTAGCTGCCAGTCATAGCTAAGTCGGGGAGTTAGCGGTTTAGCCAAATCTAGCTGTCATAGCAACAAGACGTACATTTATCATTTTCGACCTCGCATGTTTTTGTCGCTCATTTTTCAGAATACTCGCGTTTTACAAGCGGAAAAGCGTGTTCAGTGTGAAACCCCCCTTAGGGTAACGAAAAACAGGGTGAAAAAGAAAAATAATAAACGACACTTAAGAAGAACAGTAACTGTGCTTGCTTTCAGCAAGCACACTTAATAAATAATTTTATTAATAATTTTATTAATAATTTCATTGATTGCAGCTGCAAGGTAAAATAGTTTAGTTAAGTCACAGTCAGTTATTTTGGCTGAGTAGTAATTAATCCAGCCGTGTTACCACCACCAGTGAACAGCACAGGAAGCGGCGACGATCCCACTGAAGCTAGCTGCTACGCCAACCTTCAGTGGGATCGTCGCCACTTCTAGCTGCTTCAGTGGGATCGTCGCCGCTAGCTAGCTGCTACGCTAACCTTCAGTGGGATCGTCGCTGCTTCAGTGGGATCGTCACCGCTAGCTAGCTGCTACGCCAACCTTCAGTGGGATCGTCGCCGCCTCCTGTGCTGTACAGCTGGTAACGCAGCTGGATTACTACTCGGCCAAAATAACTGACTGTGACTTAACTAAACTATTTTACCTTGCAGCTGCAATCAATGAAATGATTAATAAAACTATAATTTATTTAATATTTTTGCCTCATTTACTCATTCACTCCACCCAAGCGGTACTGCCTGGTCATGGGCATTTCCATACTGGTGACACACATAAGATGGCCGCTGGCACTGACCTCAGATGAGGCAAGTTTCATTCAATATATTCGGAGTTTCATTCAATATATTCGGGGTTTCATTCAATATATTCGGGACTTCATTCAATATATTCGGAGTTTCATTCAATATATTCGGGACTTCATTCAATAGCATTATTTTATAGCCCCCCATGGATGAAATTCCACAAAACTTGACATATTCCCACAAGGTGTCAGGTTCATCATACACATTAAATTTGGTGCAGTTTATAACATCTGATGTAAAGATAGGGGCAATTAAAGCAGTATAATATTGCATTTTAATTTTTTACCATGGGGGTGCAAATCACAAATGACTGGTTATAAGCTAAGTTGATGTGGGCTCTTGAGACCAATATTCCATAAAAATTTCATCATCCTAAATGACACGGGTCAGGTAGTTTTTTAGGAAGTGGAGTGGCCCCCGGGGACCAAACAAATTTTTTCCGTAAAAGTCTACAGGGGCTACATGCCCACCAAGTTTCATGTGCCCCGGTGTTACGGTGTCCTGGGAATCGTTGACCAAAAATTCAGGAAGTAGATGACGGGAGAAAAAAAAACAAAAAACTTTGACAATCATTATATGACCGCTACGCTTGCTACGCAGCGGCGGTCATAAAAACACTTTCCCATCTGTGTCTCCCTTTGTGTGCATGGGGGCTGATACCAGAATCAGATCAGTGTTGGACACACACCTCTTCTCCAAAGTAAGAACCAATCTGAACACACACACACACACACACACACACACACACACACACACACACACACACTAATGTGCTCATGCTCATACTGTACCTCCTTAGTGAATTTATAAACAAACACTTTCCCCTCTGTGTCTCCTTTTGTGTGCATGGGAGCCGATACCAGAATCAGATCAGTGTTGGAGTCTCCATCCAAATCCACCACACACACCTCTGCTCCAAAGTAGGAGCCAATCTGAGAGAGAGCATAAATCCAGGGAACAACACACACACACACACACACACACACACACACACACACACATTAACATTTTGTTAATGAATCACAAACCTACTGTACATGGCCAATTTCTTTGTTTTGTAGTGCTTACAAAATTACCAGACTGATTCATTTTTGTACTGAATGTGTGAGTACATGAGGCCTGTTTAAACCAAAGTTCTCCTTTAAACTGCATAGTTACTGTACCTGTCCGGTCTCTAGCTTCTGTGTTTGGATATGGTTATGGACAACAACTTGTCCTTTGTGTTTGTATCTTGGAGCTCCCAAGACAACATATCTGTTTCCTCTCCTCATTGCCACAGCCATGGTGTAACCTGGGAGAGGGCAAAGACAGTGGACAGCTTTGGTAATATAACTTCTTAATGCAAAAATCCTGCCTTCATGACCTCACGCTTGCAGAGCAGCAAAAGGCTGGTGAAATACTCAGTGTTGGGGAAGTTGGGGAACTCTAAAAAAGTTATTTGTTACTTTACTTTAAATTGTAATTGGATTACGTTTCTTGTTACTCCTTTAAAAAAGTTATTGCACTATTTTACTTGTTTAACTTTTTTCCCTCCAGTTTATCCAGATTGACTACAAAGAAACACAGATTCATTCAGGGTTGTAGGCTACTGGACGCTGGACACATTACCTACCCACCCTCTGGTGCAGATAGGCGTCTATCAATTATTATTATCACCCGGTGGAATGGAATACTGTTTTCTGATTGGCTGTCAGGGTGTCCGTTATTTCTAGATAACAGGACACCTGAGGCATTGTTGGGTTAAAAAAGTTTCACCAGCGTTCTATATCAATGCTCTTTAGAATGCAGCCTTGCGGATCTTCTTTCATATGAAAATAGTACCCCAACCGAACAGGATAACTTCTTTCTAAACGGAGCCACGTGTTTCTTTTATGTTTTAAACACTTGCTTACCATCTATACGTTTTAGTTGCAACCGGGTGATAAGCGGGATAACGGCCGCCGAGGTGTCCCGATATCAGACGAATAATGGACGACGCGAAGGCAAAGAACAGCCCGACGGCGAAGCCGAAGGGCTGTTTGCCTACGCGAAGTCCATTATTTCTCTGATATCGGGACACCTCGAAGGCCTTACATATCAAGTGATTTTGTGATAA
>JAODXP020001775.1:15000-24104 GCA_027497455.2 Sardinella longiceps | reverse complement strand
GATATGCCTTTAATTTTAGTATGCAGTGTATGTTTTATCAAATTTTCTGGTTCGTTTTCCAGGACATCACATACTGTGTGCTTGGACATGGAATTAATATCTGATTTCACCTTTATAAATACAGGAAATACAATAAATAAACACAAAAATTACATGGTATTGCACAGCCTATATGAAGGCACAGGAAGACAAAAATCACAGAAAGTGATGAAGCACAAAGAGAAGTACTTTCTGAACCCCAAGAGATCTATAGGTCTATTCAGTCCAATTACCAACCCATTCATGTGTGCCATTGTGAGCACTACGCCTCAGACATTTCAATCAGAGGTCTTTATCAGTAATGTAAATGTCTTTGGCCAGACATTCCCCTGTTATTCAAACTACATTTATCCAAATGAGTGTAGTTTTTCCCCGTAATGGGGTAATGACTTTAATGACTTCAGGTAAAAGTTGATAATAGGCCAGGTAGGTCAGAAGTCTTTTCTAAAGAATAAAGGTACGATAAAGGCAGCCTGCAAGAAAGAAAGTGTGTCAATGTGTCCATCCGACCCCCCCCCCCCAAAACCCTTTGTAGACTAAAGGCAGCTTTTAAAGTTGTTAGATCTCACTAAAAAGAAGATGAAGAAAAGCAGAGTTTGACTGTTTTAATTCCCGAGACACGACACCACAGCATCAACTCAGACACATCAACACCATGCATGACATAAGATGACAGCCATAGTATCGCAAGAGGTTCAAGAGTGAACTTCAACAGCACACTATCATCAATTCAGTTAAGTTTGAAGAAACATTCTACGAAAATACACACAAAACAGTCTTCCCCATAAAGTCAAGTTAGTTGGACATTCTCATTCATAACACACATTCATTTTTGCAGACTAGAATGGTGTTAGTCTGTTTACTGAATGAGATTAAAGCACACGTGCATGAATACAGGAAATTGACCCATCGAAATACTGCTAATTCTGTGGCATAAAGAAGACAGCATGGCACCACAGGTCATAACAGAGGTCAAGGTCAGAGTCAAGGTCAAGGTCAATGTCCTGGGCACTGACCAAGATTTTTTTTTTTTTTTTTTATGTGCAACCAATTTGATAACAATTTGAAATTGATTTACATGAAAGTGGCTGAATATAAATGATCCTATCCATGAGTCATGTTAGCGAAAGTAGACATCGGAGGTTGATCGATAGCAGACTATTTTGCAAGGATGCAGACATGGTAGCTTGCCCGATGTGTGTGTGTGTGTGTGTGTGTGTGTGTGTGTGTGTGTGTGTGTGTAGGGGGGATATGCATGTCTGTGTACCACACTGAGCACTGATAAGACGCCTTCACAATTATCTCCTTCTTCAGAGGATGCTTCTCCGCCATTACCATGGCAACAAAGGACCATCATCACCGTTCATTTGTATGTTTTATGGACAGCCAGTTGCTGCTGTTGCAGGGGAATGGAATTCATGGTGCCAGAGATTGGGAGGACCATTCTGTATTCAACACTCATTTAAGCACAGAGTGAGAGTGTGTCTGTGACAAGTCTTCATATCAGTTACATAACATGCTACAAAGTACAAAAAATATACACAATATCTTCATTAAAACAAATAACATCACCAGCTTTACAACAACGCACCTTCAAAAGTTGAGTGAGATTTTGTGACAACATTTGCCTGTTCAAGATAAATGAACACTATGTCAGACAAAATGTTTGTACCCTTCCATTTGAAGTTCATAAAGTGCTAAAACAAAAGAAAAACAAATATTAAAAAAGTGAAAAGCACAATTATACACTGTATAAATAATGTGCATGCAAACTTTAGTACAGTCGAATCGACATAACTCAGAGAAAGATGCATGTGTGTGTGTGTGTGTGTGTGTGTGTGTGTGTGTGTGTGTGTGTGTGTGTGTCTAAGTGTGTGTGTGGTGTACTACTGGACATGTTGCCATGTAGCCACTAATAAAACCTTCGAGTTGCCATGTGGAGACAGAAATTCACCCAACCCGACACTGGTCCAGATCCGGCCCACTTCTGGCCTTGGTCCGACACAACAGAAGCACGCAAGTGAAGTCACATGGCTAAAACTCAGGGCCTGACACAGTCACTCAGGGGTTGCTAAACCCAGGCAAATCTGCAAGGTACATTTCGATCTGCTCTGCCAATAAGTCTGGCGATCCTCTAATTCAAACCAGATCATCCGGCTCATCTAAACAAATTAGTACGATTGCAAACCAAGGAGGATATTTGGCACTGCCGGCTACAGTTTTATGGATGTGAACTGTATTCTTTTAACCTTTGAGCTCCCAATCTACAGTGTTGTAGTACACACATAGTTCGCTACACAATTGTACAAGAGGCAGGAAAGCAATCCAGGAAAAGCTATCCAAGCGATCTGAAATCCCAGACATATAATTTACATGTTATCCTCAACTCCCAATCAGTAAAAACCTCCTGTGAATCACACTCACAGTTCTGAACAGATGTCTCTTTTAGAGCTAGTTTATTTTTTTGATTTTTTTTTTTGCCTCAGGTGAAAGGTTTGATAAGTTCCAACACACTTGGAAGGAACAGGTTATCTTTCCTCTCTGATGGCAAGGACTTTTTCATGTCCCTCTGCCAGCACTGTAACAACAACACGCTCTTCACCTACAGTAACTGTCATTGACTTGCTTTGACATGAGCTTCTCTCCATGTGCACAGTTGGTTTGTGCTGACTGCTGGTGCAGATAGCCTGGCCTTGATGCATTGTGACTCTGCAGTCCAGAGTTTGGCCTTCATAATGGTTATGGTGGTGGATGTGGGCAAAAGAAAATGACAGAGGGAGAACACTGCATGTAAGGGACAGTTGGCCATGTTACAGAGCACTAGGGGCATAGAGAGACATGCGTCAGCCAGGGTGACGCACGGCCATAAATCTGCAGACCTGGGACGACCCCTGCACACACAACCCCAACAACCACTATCACCCCAGGACCCCCCAAAGTCCTAATCTCTTCTGTCCATTCACCTCTAGAACCTTCAGTCTGCTGCAGAATCCGGCTTCAGAATCTGATAGGTGATTAAATACTCAGGATAGGCCTGTGAGAGAAACAAATAACAATATGTTTTAATGTTTTGACACCACTAACCAATCACAACCAAGTATTCTGCAGAGCCATGTAGTTAAGTTACGATAACAAAATGAATAGTGCATTGAGGTCATAAGGTAAATATGTGGCTAGCTACGAATTTTGCTGAATTATAGCCATTTCAGTTGCTTTGACTTTCCTGAACTTAACAGAATAAGAAGATACAGGAAATCTGTGCAAAGTATGTAAGATCACATAAAATGTACTTCTGCCTCTGGATTCAGTCTTAGACCACCACCCCAGATTAGTCTTTCAGTGACCAACAATCATAAGGAGAAAGCTGTTGGCAGAGTTACTGTTCCACACCCAGATAAAGGATAGACGTGTCTAGCCCACCATAAAATGAGGTGTGACGTGATGGGGTCTCGAGAAAAGTTGCAGGACAAAAAGGGTGACATCCAAAGATGATATATTATGTGCTCTTACAAATTTATAAAAGTACTTTCTTATTATTAGAATACAGAAAGTGATATATTTGTTCTTTCCAGCACTACTAAAACTGTTCTAAAAATATGATGTGGCTATAAATTATGATAGTATGTACATGCTGTGTGCTGTGTACTGTGTGTGTGTGTGTGTGTGTGTGTGAGAGAGAGAGTGTGTGTGCACCTGTTCTCCTCTGTAGATGACATACTCGGCCAGGGCCAGGCCGTTCACACTAGGTCTGCCTGTGACGGAGTGGTGACCCGGAGGGGAGTGGGCCATCTTCATGGCGCTGAACTGCAGAAAGGATTTCCCCAGTGTCACTCGACAGAACAGAAGGTGTCTATATGAGAGGGGGAGGAGAGGGGGAAATAGAACAGGGCAGTAGCAGTTAACAAGAGGTCCCTCAAAGTCCCTCGAGGTCCCTCGAAGTAACCCATCTTAGAATTGACAACTTAGTCTGATGAAGCAATCATGAGGGTAGGAAGGGGGGATTTGAAGGGGGATCAAAAGAGATCATTTTTTACCCAACAAATTATAGGTAAATAAAAGCAAGTCTGCCTTGCAATGTAAAGCATAATACTGAATACACAAAAGCGCTATTAAGAAATCTAGTAACCAACAATACAAAAAACACTTATTTGTAAGCCAAAACCCTGAATGAATTATTGTACATTTCGTAGTATTATTTATCCAGTTTTTTTTTTTTAAATATATATTTTATTTTTTCCACAAGGAAATCAAATATATAACATACTGAGATGTTACAAATAAAAGGTTTTGCGTTCCTTTAAACATTATTATCCCCCCCCACCCAACCCAAGGATTATCCACAAAAAAAAATAAAAATAAAGAAAAAACACAAATAGCATTAACATCCAGTAATAGCTATGAAAATAAAAAATATGGAGGGAAATAAATAATGATATATAAATTGATAATGGAGAGATGCAAATACACAAGCATACTGTACACATGCCTACACACATACCTGTACGCATACATATATATAGATCGTACATAAGCCAATATGCACACATACACACACACACACCCACACCCACACACACGCACGCATGCCTACGCATATACACATAGAGAGAGCAAATCTCCATAGAAACATAGCATGTGTACAAAAGTTAATACAATGTCCTGAGTCAGAGTTTAGCGTTTGTCACGCCGGAAAGTATGGGACACCAAAACTCTTCAAAAACATGTCCACAATTATTTTTCTCCAAGGTCAATTTTTCTAAAGGTAGAAATGAAAATAGCTGATCTAGGAAAGTTTTGAACGAAGGAGGTGACTCATTTTTCCAAAATAAAAGTATACATTTATCCAGTTACTGTCACACACACAGTCATACACCCTGTCTCACCTCTGGCAGATGTAGCAGGATCTGTCTTTGTGCAGGAGGCATCCAGTGCCACCTCCAATGCCATAAACATACTGATTACTCTTGGAGGAGTTCTCGGCAAAGTAGATGCCCGCTCCAAACATGCCCCCAATGTATGCATGACGCTCATCAAAACCCTTGTGGATGATGGCGTTCACAAATGGAGAACCTAAAGGGACAAAAAACACCCTCAATTTAATGCATGCATTCAGGATCATGCACACAGATAATGGTTTATGGTACAGCTTTTAGCAGATGCCTCAAACATAATGCTGTAGACATGACCATTTAGATAAACTACACACAGAAAACAGTTACAATCTTGCCATTTACACAGAAATAGCCTAATGCAAGGCAAAAAGTAACTGAGAGAAATAAACAAACTTGTACTGATAGAAACTGATCTTCAGAGGAATAACAGCCGACACAGTTCAAGCGCAATGTGCTGCTTGTTGTGAATGACCATAGGGCCGATTGATAGTCAAAACAAGGAACGCATACGCGAATGCAAGGACGCCATGATGCGCTGCTCGTGCCCATATGCGTATACATAGCTTGCGACCCTTGCGTACTCCCATTGACTATGAAACGGCCCTTAAGTGCAGTTCCTGTGTGAAGTGGCCCTCACCGTGGAAGAGCATGCGCTCATTGGAGTGGTTGTGGTTCTCCTCGGACACCTCCTTCCTGCGGTGGGTGTAGCGCTCCCACAGCTTCTTGTTACACACCTTCTGGATCTGAGGGATTCAAACAGAGACTTGTTAACAACAAGTTCTATAGAAAATATCTGACCTTAAAAAAGATTGATGTGAACTAAAAAATAAACTTGTCCTCTGATGATGAGGATGGTGCAGGCAAAAAAAATCAATTAATAAATAAATCAATTAATAAATAAATCATTAAATACATATATTTTACAAAAAATTAATTGATAAAAAGAAATTAATGAATACATCAAACATACATACTTACATAAGTACATAAATAATAGAGTAACAGAGCTCACCTTCACTATATTGTACTGACTAAAGAGGCCTCCGGCATGCCCACCATCCCTGTGCTCTCTAATGGTACTCTGCAACTGTGGACACAGAGAGTCAAAGACGCCATCTTCCAATGGTAATACTGACCCACATATCATCAAATATAATCATATATTGCCTGAGAGTCTTCATTCTTTATTCTTTCTTTATGGATGGGAAGGCAATAACCATGTTGTTCTATCAGCATGACTAATATAATGTTGATGTAAATGTCTATGCTACATTGATACAATATTTATTTCAGATTGGAAGGCAGTCCTGTCTCCTGTGACTTGGGCTGAGGCTGACAGAATTTCCGAGTTTGAAAAAAAAACAAGCTACGGGGAAATACATTATCATAGCAATTCAATTTGGATATGTTTTGATAAGTTTGCATACATAGTGTAGGGCTACTGATAACATACTTGAATAGATGCAAATCACATAGTATGCAATTCCATGGAAAGACAAGGATGTACTGTAGAATACAGAGTCCAGTATACAAATGACATGACACTACCTCTTCCTCCACCGACTGGAATTCCTTGTCGTCTGCTGCAAGGTCAATGAGTATGGTCCCGCTGTTGGCTGTGTTCAGTGTCAGATATGGATTTAGACCTGCATGTTATCAGGACACAGTAAGGTACCGTAGTGAATCTCAGATCCATACTGATACATTCATACCAAATATCCTTGCAGTTATTAAAAATAAATTGTTCTGAAATATTAAACAGGATGTCTCTCCTTGCCATGGAAGTTTTGCATATCTGATGTGAGATCCAATATCAAAGGGTTGAATATAATATCGTGCTTCAAGTCCCATGCAAAAAACATGAATGTTAAACCCACATTTAGAGCAAGCGGCATCCAATTTGCAGACCACAAAGTCAATGTGAAATCTAGTAACAGATGCATAAATATGAAGTCTGAGAGTGGAGTGGTGAAGAAACTTCTAGACAACTATGAATATGTATGCATTTGGCCGAGAAAGAATGTGTGAATACTAATAAATTAGTTATAAAGAAGAGTCACTTGCCGCTGTGTTGAGATGTAGGCTAAATTGAATGAAATATGGGGGTTTGTGGGGAGAAAACTGTTCAAATTCTACTTACTGTACAAAGAAACGGTAGAAATGAGTTTACTTGGCTGGTTGAATTTGGTAAAAGAAAATAGGATTCATGTGTCTCCATCTCTGTTGAGTGTGTGTGTGTGTGTGTGTGTGTGTGTGTGTGTGTGTGTGTGTGTGTGTGTGTGTGTGTGTGTGCTGTGTGTCTGTGTGTGTGTGTGTGTGTGTGTGTGTGTGTCTGTGTGTGTATGTGCACATGAATGAAAGTTCCATTGGGAGGGAAGCTATGGATGCCCACCCTCAGATTCAATATCACTATGAGCCTGTTGGCTGTGCCAAGACCAGCCATTGTACATTTGTGTGGGCAGGTTTATGAGTGTGTGTGTGTGTGTGTGTGTGTGTGTGTGTGTGTGTGTGTGTGTGTGTGTGTGTGTGTGTGTGTGGGCCGCACTCTGTGGTCCGCTCAGCATTCTCTCCACAGCCTTGATGATCTTGTGGCGGTGGCCGTAGGCGTTGATGCCGATCTCTTTCAGCTCCTTGTGGCCCATCTCCACCAGAACATCCAGAGTGATCTGAAACACACACACACACACA
This sequence comes from Sardinella longiceps, assembly GCA_027497455.2. Lineage (NCBI taxonomy): Eukaryota > Metazoa > Chordata > Actinopteri > Clupeiformes > Clupeidae > Sardinella > Sardinella longiceps. The sequence continues at coordinate 16,485 of JAODXP020001775.1, read as the reverse complement.
CACACACACACACACACACACACACACACACACACACGTGCTCACACACACACACACACACACACACACACACACACACACACACACACACACACCAACACATGCTTCCTTACCATACCATCCCACAATAATAATTCACAAAAAAAGCCCTTTTCCAAGGATAATTAACAAGGTCAACAAAAACTCTGAGGAATAAGCAGGGCTGATTTGCATTATTAAGGTCAGTTTATAAGACAGCAAAGTGGAGAGTGCATGTTTTGCCTTTAAGAGATACACAGCCATCTTTAAGGAAGTTCTACAGGGATACATTATTCTTGAAGGCTATCATTGTCATGGTAGCAAACATTTCAATATATGCCCACAGGGAAATCACAGTTTGACATTCATTATTTATTCAATTTATCAAAACTTCTCCATGTTGCCCACAATCTAAAAGAAATACACAAGGAACAGTAGTAGTGTGTCAAAGGAAATATGTCCACTGGTGTTGATGTGGTTACTGATGTGGTTACCTGCTCCCGCTCAAAGATCTCCAGCAGGTGTTCCAAGCCCAAGTTGTGGAGGAACTGACAGATGCTCAGGTCTATTCCAGTCCCTATAAAGATGAAAAAAAAAACCCCACTCAAGACACTGAGATACAACTCGGCTGCTCCCGTGACCACAACTAACCTAGTCTGCAAACTTGAGGCTTAGAATAACCCTCCTATTTATTCCTCACATAACACACAACATCATTTTATCACACATGTTGCATGGTATTACACCACATTACATGGAATAAATAACTTCACCTATAGGGATAGTAATACTGTACTTGTGTTTCTAGCATCACATTACATAAAGTTTTCTACATGACGTAAATGTATCACATAAGCCACATGTTAACCATCATATATTAGTGAATTCATTGAATTAATTTCCATTTCCATTGCTCAAATCCACTCAGTGATTTACCTTCCTCTTTCTTCTCAACGTCTGCAGCCCTCTCAGCTCCAGAGGGGACCAGGAGGGAGGGAAGCTCAGGGAAGCTGGAGCACTGGGCATCCAGGCCTGAGGTGGAGGGCATGGGGCACCTAGAGGTGCTGGAGGAGAGGGTGGCGGAGGGTACGGTGCCGACCGAAGCCGGTACGCTGATGACTTGTGGTTTGCAGCAGGCGGGCAGAGCTGACGGAGGCATGGCAGCGGTCAGGAGGGCCCGAACATCGTCCGCCTGGAATGAGCCAATTAGAAAAGGGATAAAGGTGGTGACATCATGACGTGGTGAGACGCTCGGAGGAAAACAAACCATGCAAGTCAACGGACAGTAAGTTGGGACTTGTGAAACAGACAGACAGCTCACAGGGACACATGGGTCAGGTGAGACAACGCAAGGTGCTGCACTGTGTCGGTTTGGACTGCATGAGGAGTCACCTGCTATGTGACATCCCCTAACCTCGCTCATTAACTCCACCTGCGAGGCTTTAGAATTTAACTCCAGAATGCAAC
>JAODXP020001775.1:7500-10000 GCA_027497455.2 Sardinella longiceps | reverse complement strand
AATGGCTTGATGTCCACAAAAATGCCTATTTTACATGCACAAACGATGCACAAATGAACACAAACAACACATTTTCATAATTTCTAGTGCCAACTTCATGTGCATTACTGTATCGCCCAAAGCGGATCACCCCGACTGAAGAGAGTAAAGTAAAGTTTCGCCCAGAGTGTATTACCCATAGTGCATCTCACCTGCAGCAGTAGTTTGCAGATTTCATATTTGCCCTTGGCAGCAGCCTCATGTAGGGGGGTAAACTTCCACAGGTCGGCCACATTGACCACTGCACCATGGATGACCAGGAGCTCAGCCACCTCATAGTGCCCATAGGAACAGGCATTGTGCAGGGGCACCAGACCACTGGAGTGGACACACACACACACACACACACACACACACACACACACACACACACACACACACACACACACACACACAAATCGCTGAGGTAAATACAGACAGAGATTTGCAGAGCACCTTCAGTGCTCATCAGAAAACCTGTCAATATTCAGCCTCATTCTGCAGGGCTGCTGGCTATTAAACTTCAGCTCAAATGAGCCTCAAGAACAAACAATGATGCTGATTGCTTGAGAAGGCACCATCACACGCAAACACACACACACACACACACACACACACACACACACACACACACACACACACACACACACACACACACACACACACACACACACACACAAATAAATACCAGTTGTGTGCTTGATAAGCGAGGCAATCTAAGTGAAGACAATATTCATTGAGTCATCAAAAGCAGACTGCATTGGCTGGCAACTCTCCAGCGTATCTGGACTCAAGTGCACTTATAATATATGCCGCCGGGGCAAAAATTGCATGATGATGTGAGACATAATAGGGATAAAAAAAAACGCCTGCACTAAATGATCTAATTCCCATTTTACTATAACATAGAGACTATACTATAATGCCCTTATGTCTATATTTCATATACACTGTAATTTTACTGAAATTCATATATCAAAAGGGTGTACTTACATCAGATGTCACCCTTGTATGTATTTATGTATTTATTACCTCCGCCAAGGAGGTTATGTTTTCGCCAACGTGCGTGTGTATTTGTCTGTGTCTGTCTGTGTGTATGTCTGTGTGTCTGTCTGTGTACAACATAACTCAAGAAGTACTGCATGGATTTGGATGAAATTTTCGGACAATGTGCGTATTGGGACAAGTAAGAACTGACGCGATTTTGGTGGCGATCGGTGATCAACAACACCTTCTGTGACCACATTGTCTTGGCGGAGGTCTGCGCTCTCTGAGCGCTTTTCTAGTTATGTATTGTATGTATTTATATAATTCTAGCACTACCGCTCATGCAGGTAAGACAGTTCCACCTTAGAAAATGCTAAATGTATGTGCAGTATTTTCAAACTAAATTCACTAAGCTGACCTTTGCAATCAGTAATTATAGTAGGCCTAATGTGGGGTGTAACCAGTCACAGAACATGTGCAGGAGGTAAATAAAGTGGGCTACACGTGTGTGTTTATGTTTGTGTGTGTGTGTGTGTGTGTGTGTGTGTGTGTGTGTGTGTGTGTGTGTGTAATATATAATGCGGTGTACTCACTCTACTCAAAACATGTACCTGTGACAAGTTGTGCACCTACAGTATGCACAAGACTGCACCTATGTATGTGTGAAAACACCCTAAAGGAAACGCACTGAGTGAGAGGGTGTGTCCTATATGTGTATGTGTGTATGTGTGTGTGTGTGTGTGTGTGTGTGTTCGTGCTTGTGTGTGTGTACAGCGGAAGCTCTTGTCTTACCCTTTGTCTTTGGCATGGACGTCGGCCCCGTGCTGCAGCAGGTATTCCACCACAGCCACCCTGTTGTAGCCGGCAGCAAAGTGTAGAGGGGTGGACTGCCTGCCCTCCACATCCCTACAGTTCACATTCTGCAACGTGCACAACTTCTACAGCACACACACACACACACACACACACACACACACACACACACACACACACACACACACACACACACAGACACATAGAAAATTGGTTCTTCAGGGAAGCCATTATCTATTTTACAGTAATCATTAAAATTACCACAAAACCAATAATAAAAATGTGTTGATGGCAGATTATTGACATTTTAAATAGATAGCCATGTAATAAGTAGAATAACATTCTGCAAGGCGGTCACTGCCGTGGAATATCTGTCTTCAGAGTCATGCCGCAGCCCACGGATCTGTCAGGAGATATTCCTCGATAATGACCGCCTTCTAAAGCAAAACTAAAAAACCTTAACCCCAAACACCTCTGCTTTGAACACACACAGTTCATATCACATACCTTTACCACTTCCAGGTCTCCTGATTTAGAAGCTTCTAGTAACTGCCGGTCTATATCAGAATTCCCCACCAAAGCTCTTTCTGAGTAGAAGCATTGCAAACAAAAGTCATAAAGCATACTGTCTAAAATATATCTATGCATCATGATATCCACTGTATGTTTGGAGGTGAGATAA
>JAODXP020001775.1:0-2500 GCA_027497455.2 Sardinella longiceps | reverse complement strand
CAGTGCTGAAGTCTCACACACAAGAAAGGGGAGGGGTTTGGGGTTCAGATCTTCTCCTTTGCCTTAGAAGCTAGACATGCATATAGTAGAGTAACTAATAGCTACCATAAGTACCATAAGAGTTTTGCAAAAAATAGAAGGAAAAAAAAAATGGAAATTAGCAGCAATGGCTATATAACTTTGTTTTATTATTTTTATCCTCTTGTTCTAGGCCATGATAATATGATGAGGTGTGCTGCGTCATTTTTATTATATTTTATAATAGTATGATTATTATTATTATTATGTTTGTGTGTGTGTGTGTGGGGGGGGGGGGGGTCACAGCCACATCTACCACCATCACATTCATCACCTTCACACCCACATCTATCACCATCACATCCACCATCACACAAACATCTACCATCACATTCACAAGTTTGTTGTCATTGACAAGGTTTGTTGTCATTGACAAGGTGACAACAAACCCAAGACAGGGGTTTGTACGTAAAGCAGACTGCATGTCCCATACCTTCCTCCCATCACTGGCATGGCAATTGACATTCAGAGGCGTAAGCAGTGTCATCAGTTTCTCCTCGTTCCCACTCCTGAGGGGGCAAGAAACACAGAAAGAAACAATATGTGTACAAAAGTGGATTAAACTTTTGAGTCATTACTGTAATAGAGCATATACAAATGGCTAAAATGCTGGTGCAACCGAAAAAAGGATTGCTAAAATGTGATTGTAAATGATAGCACTACCATACACCACAGAATTTCAAAAAGTGGACCCATGCAGAACAGCTACTGTTCCTTGGCAGGCAACCGAGGAGGTGTAGGATTCTGGGTTCTACTCAAGTTCTCAAAGGTTCTTCACGACTTCTTGCCTCTTGTGTACAGTATAATATTGAGTAGATGCACTACTACTGTTCTACTGAAGATAGTTAACTAGTAAGAAGAAAAGGCTTTTATGTGAGCAGGGCAGAGTGGATGAACATCACTCTCACACAGTAAAGATCCCAGGTTTGTGTGCCTCATCACAGTAAAACTGTGGGAACAGAACAGTGTAATGTCACTCTAATAAAACAGTAGAATCACACCTGGCACTTTCCAGAAGCTCGTCCTTCTTGTAGTCACCTAAAATTGACAAAATAGATTGTTAGCATAGCTTATTTTAAGATCAAGCAGTGCCTCAAGATCATTTTTTAAATGACAGCACTTTCTCCACAGAAAGTGAATTTTATTTTGATGCTCTGAGCACGTCAAAATGACAACACTACCAATAGCAGAAAGTGAGCATCATTTCTCCAGCATTGTGGATGCATGACAGATTATTTTAACTGGATGTGTGTGCCCCACCTGTGAGAATAGCCTTTGAGGATGGATCAGCCAGGTCCAGTGCTGATCTCCCATCAGTGTTTCGAATGGTCAGCTCAGCCCCATGCTGAAGCAGCACTGAAACATCATAACATGACAAATTAACAAAGCTTTATTACAGTATAACACATTAGGGCAGTGTTTCTCAAACTGTGGGGCGGGCCCCACTAGTGGGGCGCAGGCACATGACAGGTGGGGCGCAAGACATCTCTTTGCAATTGACCAATGGCCACACCATGCCCCCCGAATTCACAGCTATCGATAGATATCCATATATGACAGTAAATTGTTGTTGTGATGAGGGGTTCGAGAGAAATCTGGCTTTGAATTAGTAGCCTAACATTAAATATTCTAACATTGACAAAAATCCCAAAGTATTCCTCACAGAGATATTGTGCGCAAATTGAGCCTTCCAGGTGGGGTGATCTGCCTTCCAAAGTGGGGAATGACAGAAAAAGTTTGAGAAACACTGCATTAGGGTATAGGCTACCTGGCCATGGCCTATATTGTGTTCAGCTCTGAACAGACATTGACATAAAACTCAAAACTGTCTCAAATCTACCTAATTTATAATGATAAAGGCTGATATCTTGTGATTTCTGAAACACAAGTCTTACTTATGCACACGTCTATCTTGCCCTTGATGGCGGCTTCATGGAGTGGGGTGAAGTTCCAGTTGTCTCTAGAATTGGCATCCGCTCCGTGGTGGAGGAGCAGTCTCACGACCTCGCTGTGACCGAACGAACAGGCGTTGTGCAAGGAGATGAGACCCCCGTCGTCGCGGGCATGCACATCCGCCCTGTTCTGCAAAAGGAACTCCACCACGTCCCTACGACCAAAACCTTGCAAGAACAAAACTAATCAGTTTACAGTAATTCTTATGATTGATTTAATCCATGCTATCATTTAATACATAGCCTATTTATCCTGAGATCAGCACCACATATCACGGTATTTGGGGGACAGGCATCCATTGAGTCCTTAGGCTAAATGTTTGTAATCAAGGGCAATAAAAAAGTTCACGTTTTCATCTGAATAAGAAGCCTTAACGAATAACATAAATGCGCGATATGCTGAACTCCATTGCTCTGGCTTGGAACAGACTTTCAAAACATCTTTGTCTGGTTGAGCTTATTAATTATTT
>JAODXP020001772.1:0-24368 GCA_027497455.2 Sardinella longiceps | reverse complement strand
GATATGTCTATCAAATCCAACTGTAGTTTGTCCCTCCCCCCTCCTTATTCATTCCATTAGTCTGGAGGTGTGGCTTCAAGGGAAGTCTGGAGTCAGGGGATTGGATATCTGAATTGTGTATTTTCAAATGGCTAGCTTGCTCAAACTTTTTTTTGGAGGATGTCCAACCACTGACTGTATATGCAAGTAACGTCTGTCTGTGTGTGTGTTCCACGCATTAATTCTAAAACCATTTGTACGACTTGCTAATGACATGAGTGGGTGTAGTGCCAAGTTTGATGTTGTTTGGACAAAAATTAGTAAAGATAATATTAACTGAAGCTCAGCCGATTCACTTCCGGTGCAGTGCTTTCGGTTGAGAAAAAAAGCCTTTTCTACACGGGCAATCCACTAGTGTATGAAATGTGAAGAAATCATCATGTTAAAGCCCTCACTTGCTAGCCTCGTGAGACCAAACTGACCTCGCGAGCTTCAGGTCTTCACTCGCAGCTCAGTCTGGCTATTCTCCATTGACGAGAATTTGGAGCAGGTTGCCAAACAAACTAACCAATCAGCGTTGGCTTTGAGGCGGGTTGAGGTGCGGCGCAACGAGAGGCGGGTCTACAAAACATGTATGTATGTTAGTACGTTATATGCTTCGTAGGTCTGATTGTTTGATTTGGCCCCTCTATCACCAACATAGGTCGTGATAGACAGATGCCTTATCCAATCAGCCAAAACTAAACTAACGAAAACAAAACTAACAAACCAAAAGTTCTTCAACGGAGCGTTCCCAGATGGACTTGCGGGAGCGGGAGCAACATTTAGGTAAAATTTCGACATTACCTATTCATTACACCTTTATATATATTGCCTAGAACTCATTGGAATTGATAAATGACATGTTCCGGAGTAAAATGAGCCCCTTCGCGAGCTTGTCCGTGCCTCCCAGAGGCAGATATCGCCCTTGCAAGATCAGTAAGAGCATTTGTTTTACTAAGCATCCAAGCTGGGTCACATGACTTACCTGGAGCTTACTGTTTGAATTACAATGCGATTTGTGCCTTCTCAGCACATTCAACTGTTGATATACGTTTTGGTAGCGGCTTTCTCCATCGACTACGCAATTCTAAATGGAGGATTATTGGCAGAAATAAGCGCTCAATAACTGCTTTGTTTGGTTCTTAGCTTACTGGATGGCGCCACTGGATCTTGCATAGGATCTCTTTTAACAGTACTAGTACTTCCATTAGTGACTACACATCTTGCCAACAAACTCCATTTCCAAGCCCAGGCATTTCCACTTCATTTTGTTTGCCCAAGACAGTGAATCAATAACTACTGACAGAAACATGCCAGAGGTCCCATTTAAAAGGTACTAGTGAACTGCCCCCTTGTATCAAAGGCTTTAAAGTGGAACTATGGAAGACCGATTTTTACTTTCGATTTGTGTTAGGTTTATGCTCACATTTTTCGCCACAGATCTCCTCCTTGCAGGCGTTCTTTTCCCAAAAGCTTCAGAAAAGCATTGCTAACCAGTTAACAACTTGTTGTTTTCAGTCATACCAACCAATTCAGCATATATGCGTTTGGGGAAAAGACCCAAGGACCGGCTGTTAGGCACCTTTGTTTCCTCGGCTGTGCTGCGGTCCGTGGCACCAGTCTTGCATATTGAATTTGAACTAAATTGAACTAAAAATGTTGCAGAGTTCCCTTTTAAAGCTTAAGCACTGCACCAGGAGTGAATCCTACTGAGCTTCATTTAACGATATCTTTACTAATCTTTGTCCAAACAACATCAAACTTGGCACTGAACTCACTCGTGTCATTAGCATAGTAAATTTGAGGTCAGTCGGACGAATGGAGTTATGCGTGGAACACAGACAGACACACACACACCGACACGTTCCTTGTATACATCTATTAATGATGGTAATATTATTTCATTTCTCTACTTTGTTCTGCCAGTACTGTATTGGAGGTGGGGGCTACTTCCCTGAATTCTCTCCTAATCAGTGTGGTGATTTCACAAGCTTTGCCGGGAGTGGTTATGGGACAGGAAAGGATTGGAGTGCAACCAGAGAGATGACTGAAGCTGCAGTGCTGATCTTCTACCGCTGAATCGATAAACTGTGCATGATTTTTTCTGCACCAGGTTTCTGGTTGGACTTAAAACTGACACAGGGTAAAAACACAATCAATCAATCAGTCAATCAATCAATCAGTAGCTAAATATTCAACCAGTTGATTTTATATGGTGGTCTACTTTAGGCTTTATCTTGGCTCCTAATCTTTTATTTCTACATCATTTTTTTTTTTCATCTGTAACTGTACACTGCAAGAATAAAGTATATTAATTTAGATCTCTTTGCATTTAATATGTGGAGTATTTCTTTTTCTGTTGAGTTGTTTGTACCATAATTACAATCAAACTATAGCTGTTTAAAATCATGACATAACTTATGTATTATATCAATCATTATTCCATAAAAATAGGCTGTAGTTAAGAATCATAATGAACTGCAGAATCTTTAAGTAGAACTAATCTGTTCCAGATGGAGACTAGAGCGCCTAGGCCGAGGTCGAGTCAAGACTGAAGGGTTAAGACCCAAGTCCATTGATTTTCAAATACGGTCAAGACCAAGGCCGTGTCCCATTTCTACCACTTCCCCTCGATTTTAGCCCTAACACTCGGTTTTGCGCGTTCACGTGTAAGTGTAGTGTGTCCCAATACTTTCCAGACCAAGGGCTAGTGGCTTTCAGCCCTTCAAATTGCCCCTTCTAACGGAAGGAGGTTGGGTACAGACTTCAAACGAAGTGAAGATGAAGTAAAGATGAAATTACCCATGATTCTTTGCAAACTCAATTAGCCAAACAAAAAGATTGCACATCCATACCCGATCTGTGTTCGAATGCACGAGTTGTGTCCCCGTTCTGTTAGCTCTGGATAAGAAATTCAAAAATATAGCTACATTATTGCAATTAAGCATGTATATATTTTCTAATGTCAGGATATGTTAGTTTGATGTAAATTGAGCTGAACTCCGCACCTCTGTGTTGAAACATGACTATTAAAAACATCGATATTTTTCAAAGTGCGCAAATCTTTCACCAGAATTACAAGAGCATGTCATGTGGGTGATTTTCTCAATGATAATTTATGGATGATGGCTTTTGAACAGTTTACCTTGGTTTACAGCCTTATATCCCTTCAGTCTGAACGGTAGATGCGTAAAACAGGTGAAGGCGTTTTTACATGAAGTGCTGTTCCGTTTCGTAGGAGAAAAACTGCACTTCTCCGAGGGGTCCCATACGAAAAAGATTCATATGAAACTTATAAGAGGTGTCATAAAAACATATAAAAACCTTTCCTGCCAGAAACATATATTACTATCCAAATCTTATATGGCACATACTCAAAAGTGGCCCGTTTCTCATTTAAGTCATATATGAATGAAACTCACAATATATATGATTTGAATAAGTAAATTATAAACACTAAGTGTCAGTATATGACATACAAATTACATATATAGGTTTGTGTATGAGACATACATGTAACATACATGAAATTTATATAAAACTGTGCAGGCTTTATATTTTGATAAGAATATAATTAACCCACATGGAATTGGTGAGACACAGCGGACAGTGAAATTACCTATACTGACCTGGTACAGTGGGCTGCATGCTGGAGAGTAGGCCTACTGATAGTTTAGATGACGCATTGGACGGGAATCGAACTGTCAACCTTATAGTTACAAGCCCTAACCACTAAAACCACAGCAGTCTGATACAAATTGTGGCAACAACACCTACCATTGTGGCATCCCCATGTATAAAGAATACGATATAAAACACATATGTTTTTTTAAAGATATTTTTTGGGGCTTTTATTAGATAGGACAGTGTAGAGATGACAGGATCAGGGATCTGGAAATGACCTTGGGTTGGAATCAAACCCGGGACACCGGGGTAATGGTCTGACGCTCTAGCCACTGAGCCACGGCATCCTCACACATATGTCAGTGGCCTAATATCTGATGTCAATATCCTATAAGAATCTTATACGTATTTTATGTTGTATAAGAATCTCAGATGGGGTTTGTACGACTGCCAAACCACATGCAAAATACATTGCATATATGAAGCTTATAACTTCTCATATGGAAAAGTTTTATTTAAACTTAACAATGTTTCTATGTTTTATGTGATTCACACATTGGTGAAATTAAAGGAATGTTTCACCTTTTTATGAAAATTGGTCAGTCATCCTCTTCCCTGAAGTTACATATATGGGTAAAAGCATTTTGTCCCTAGTGCATGCGTTTTAGCTTAGCATAGGTGCTGGAATGTAAAGTAGCCAGATAGCAACTCTTTGGCTACATTACATTCCAGTGCCTATGCTAAGCTAAAGCTAAAATTTGGATTGCCAGACCAAAATGATTTTCCCACATATGTAACTTCAGGGAAGAGGATGACTGACCAATTTACATAAAAAAGTTAAAGTATTCCTTTAATTTCACCAATGTGTGAATCACATAAAACATAAACATATAGAAACATTGCAAATGCATTTTGCATGTGGTTTGACTGCCCTACACACCCTGAGATTCTTATACAACATAGGCCTAAAACATTGTAAAGTTTATATAAATCTTTTTCACATGGGACGTGTCATATACAATTCTTACATGGTGCAAAGTTGTATAAGTTTCACATTATATGGATTTTATATGGATTTTGCATGTGGCCTGAGTCCCCTATAAGCCCCATATAAGACTCTTATACAACATAATAAAAACAATGAAGTTTCACAGTATGTGCATTTTATATGGATTTTGTATGAGCTTTGAGTCCCCTATAAAATATATATAAGATTCTTATACAACATGTAGGAAAAATGTAAGTTTCATATAAATCTTTTTCGTATGGGTATAATAGCCTATAGTCTTTATTTCATAAAGTAAATGCATAAATTCATAATTCTCTGCCAGTAATGTTGGCTGTGCTTCAATCTCCTAACTTGAAACCATGCGTACTGCAGGTCCTGACATGACGTGAATCTGAGCGTAAACACCGCTCATGATCAGATTGATAAATACCATGTTTTGCGCAAGAATGACGTACGCACAGTTTTCTGTCGTGCGTTTGTTTCATAAATGAGGGCCACTGAGTGGTTTGTAATGTTCACTGATATGCTTACAAATACCACTGCAAAATATGACTTCTTGCAGGTTCTTGCATTGATTTGGAGAAGAGCATATCGGAACGACTAGACAAATTGGAGCTTACATCACCGGACTCTCCCAAGTTTATCCTTGGTGATTTTAATCATTATTCACCTATTAAGGGTTTTCACCAATATGTTACTTGTGCCAACCCTCATGATAAAATTCTGATACAATGATAAAAAGTGTAGCCTATTTACTTTTAATTTAAGTGAAGGCAAGGCATTTTTATTTATATAGCACATGTGTCATGCCAATGGCAACTCAAAGTGCTTTAACAAAAATAAAAAAAAAATAAAAAAGATATAAAAAGATAGTGATACTGACATATGAATCACAATAATAAGATGATATATATATACATATATATATAAACAAAGAGTAAGAATTAATAATATGCATGCATACATATATGTATATACACATAAACCCATAGAATATCTACATCTACACAATATATACACACACACACAGACACACACACGCAAACACTCACACACACAAATACAAATCTTAACAGAACAGAAAAAGTATATGTAATAGGCACAGTTTTGTAAGATGATCTACGCAAAAGCAGTAGCAAATAGATGGGTGTGAAGTTAAGTAAAATGTCCCCTAAGTAAAAGCTGTGTAGGTCAAGGAGCTACAACTGTAACTGAAACTGCTTGTACATCTTTGCTTGATGAGATTATCTCTATATCTTATCATGAGAGTATTATTTTTGGTTCTCCTTTTCCTTTCTCCCATAACTCACAATTTCCTCTTCCGACAGCTGATGGCAACTGACCTGACCACTCTCTCTTAAAGCAGAAGTTTATATGACATTTAGCCCGGTTTGATTACGATGAAATACAATGGTTAGTACAATGAAATTCGGACAAATACTTCCTCTCTGATCATTTTCAGTTGTTGTTGGAGTACCCCTCCAACCTCCACAAAGGAATATACAGTAGGGTGACCAGATATGAGATTGTGAAAAAGAGTCATACAAATATAATGTAACAAATATACACAAATATAATGTCAATTGGGTTGTACCTGTAAAACAATTGCAGTAACAAAACCTAAAAAGCAGGAGGGTACACAGGCCTATGACTTCTCAGTCCTCCTCACATTGGGCGTATTTTTCATGTGATTCAATTTTTCCCAGCAGTTGTCTATTACCGATTAAATAAGAATGGAAATCTTAGCAGGACATGTTCTTGAAATTATACTGTGTGCATAGAATCCCCTTCATTGAATCAACAGACAAATGAAACGTAAGTGCCTGCTTTGCACGTTGCTTCATATGGATCGCGACTTAGACGAAAGCATGGAAATTTCTTTTTAGTTCATCCATGAACTTGCACTTGCGTCTCGCCATAGCTGCAGAGATGCCCGGTAAGTCTACGCGCTCTTTTGGATAAACATGGAAGCCTGCGTTACTGAGGTTTAGACTGTTATTGGCGCACAGAAAATGTTTTTAGCGGTAGATCTCCAGTCAAACTGTACGTACACCCATGCGTAGGCTACACCATGCCCCCCAATTGTCACAGACACACTGCAGAACTTGAGCAACACAGAGAAACAGAATTAATAGCATGTTTGAGAACAAAAACCCTGACAACTTTGAAAAGCCCCCCTAACATTTTTTCAGGTCTCGAAAAGTGTACGTGTCCAGGGAAAATAGTACGTCTGGTCACCCTAATATACAGTATATGTCCTATATAAGCCTACAGTTGAATTCAACAGTCCTTCCTAAAACACATTAAACATTTGTTTACAAAGGTATGAAACTCACTGAGTGGTCTGTAATGTTCACTGATATGCTAACAAATATCACTGCAAAATATGACTTCTTGCAGGTTCAAGCATTGATTTGGATTAGGGCAGCCCTGGGCAAGCTAAGGCCCGGGGCCACATGCGGCCTGTTGAGCTATTTAATCAGAACCGTGGAGCCTTCTCAATTTAGTGGAGCCTAGAACTAATTTATCAAATTTGTTGTATTCATGAAATACAAATACCCCCTTTTAACCCTGCATGTTAACATGTCCTCTGAAGAAAGTGGGGCTACTGGTTTGAGACTTGTCAATTTACTGGCATCAACTGGTTGACTGTTAATACCCGGCTCGTTAGTCAAACTCTAAACGCCAAACGCCCCACCCCCCACTCCGGATTAGAGACAGACAACATCAGTAGTCACACTCTCAAGCACTTTGCAGAGCAGCTCGGAGAGGTGTTGCAAATCCTGTTCCAATGTTCTCTGGACAGTGGAGAATCCCTCAGGTGTGGAAGCATTCTACGGTGATTCCAATACCATAGGAAAGCACCATCAAAGATCTTAACGATATAAGGCCCATAGCCCTAACCTCTCTTGTGATGAAGGCAATAGAGAGGATTATTAAAAATCACACTATAAGGGCATTGGAACCTGCTATGGATCCACTCCAGTTTGCGTACAGAATAGGAGGGGCAGAGGGACCGACGATGGAAAAATGTTTATCACTGAAACCATTCACAAACATCTGGAAGCTCCCAACTCCACTGTAAAGTTATTGTTTGCGGACTTTTCTTCTGCATTTAATACTCTACAACCTCACATCTTAGCACACAAGGTGAGTGGTTAATTTATTTCAAACATGTAATGACACGTACATGCATTACATTACATTACATTACATTAAATCTCACTACATATTTGAAACGGGATGGAAAGAAGTAAAAACTTGTTCAATCCCACCCCTTTTCACTAATCAATATTTACAGGTCAAAATCATAATCAAAACGCAAAACTCAAAACTACCTGCTTCCTCAAAATCATGGCACAAAAGACCTTTCGAGCTTGTTTTCACATTTAACATATATCTACCTATTTATATGCAAACACAACCACACCAATACATTTATACCCGTACACAATTTTTCCTAATACTACCACTAGCCCTCCCATTCATCCAACACTCACAGACACACTTCCACATTGTAGCCATACATAGTCTGTCTATCCCTCTGTTTGTCAGTTCACCTGTATCAATTAGGCTAATGTAAAGTCAAAACTCATCTTCATGACTGTAACTCTGGAAAACAATCTGTTTATATCTTCTCTTAAAATGATTCAAACTTGAACATTGCTTGATCTCCTCATTCAGACTGTTCCACAGTTTAACCCCACAAATTGAAATACAGAAACCTTTTCTGGTTGTTCTATTACTGAGCCTATCAAAATTCAGTTTGCCCCTCAAATTATAACAAAGCTGTCTTGCATTAAATAATTTTTGGATATTATTTGGGAGTTTATTGTTTTTTGCTTTGTACATTACCTGAGCTGTTTGGAACTTCACTATGTCAGTGAATTTCATTATTTTTGATTTGAAAAATAATGAGTGAGTACTATCCAAATATCCAACCTTGTGAATGACTCTTAACGCTCTCTTCTGAAGGGTGATTACTGGTCCTAATGTGGTTATATAATTGTTTCCCCAGACCTCAACACAGTACATTAGATATGGCAAAACGAGTGCACAGTAAAGAGTGTGGAGTGATTTTTGATCCAAAGCCTGCTTTGCTTTGTTTATTACAGCAATACTCTTTGATAATTTCGTTTGTACATGTTTTATGTGGGATTTCCAACTGATTACATCATCGATCATTACTCCAAGAAATTTGAAAGGTCTTCACCCACTTTCACTTGGAGCATCACCTTATTCTTTAGATTATTGATTTTCTAACGAACAGGTCACAGAGAGTGCTAGTTAATCATACCCTCACTGATCTCATACACACATCGCCTCAAGGCTGTGTGCATTCTCCATTGCTTTTCATCCCCTACACTGATGACTGCAGGTCCACCAACCATATTGCTATTCTGGTTAAATTTGCTGACGACACAGTCCTCCTGTCACTCCTTTCAGGCCCATCACAATAACATGGCCCAGCTCTTCAAGAGTTTGTGGAATGGTGTGACAATAACCATCTGGAGCTGAATGTCAGCAAAACAAAGGATATGGTTGTGACTTTCTCTGCCCCACAGAGATCACTTGCAGAGCCAACCACTATCATTATCCATGGTGAACCTGTTTATATAGTTAGTTAGTATAAATATCTAGGTACCTTCGATGATTTTTTTAAAATTTGCATTTAAGAAATGTCAGCAGCGGCGGTACCTACTGAGGGAGTTGGGGTCAGCAAACACACACACATGTTCTTATCTATTATTCTTTCATAGAGAGCATCATTATTTTTTCTTTTACCTGCTGGTTTCATTCTATCAGTCTCTCTAATCGAAGGTGATTACAAAACTGTTAATGTCTGCTCTAAAATCATAGCATTTCCTCTTAGAAACTTATCTTCTATTTGTGAGCAACAAATTATTAGAGTAGCTGGCAAGATTATACAGGACCCCTCATCTTGTTTTCAGCCTTTGAGTGGTTCCCTTCTGGAAGACGCCTCCGCACATTAAGCTGCAGGACCCAGAGGAGGAGAACTACATTTTTTGCCCATGGCTGTCCAGCTCCTCAACTCAAAAACTCCCCCCAAATATGCTCTTTACACCCCTCTTTCACCGCCCTTAATATTTCTTGTTATTTATTTCTTTTTTTTAATCATTATATCTTTATATTTTGTATTTGTTGTGTGAGGCATGTCTGTATTACCTCCTAGGAGTCAACGGGGTTACACAAAGATTACGATGAACACGATGAGCACTGCAGACCACCCAATGAGAGTGCTCCAGCTACAACCGAAAATTTTCGGAACAATGCTAAATGTCAAATAAACTGAACTTCTTCTTAGGCAAGACGAGCAGGTTCCCATTCCACAATGACCAACTAGGCATAGACAAAGATGTCTGAGAATGTTTATGATGGACATTCTTCTACCAACATCAACACACCAGCGAAAAACAAAACAGAAAATATCTATTTGAATGAAGTTCCAAGTATTTCTCAGCAAATAATGGAGAATACCACAGTCCAGGATATTCCAGGGGGTCGTAATCAACAAAATAACCAAGGCAAGTATGTAGTACTTTAGTTTATTGGTCCTGTTGGAGTCTTTTGCCTTAAGCAAAGTATTCCTATGTGTTATGTTCTCCTTAGGTCACTACAAGTTGGTTGTGGTGCTTCTTGGGCTGCTGTGTGCTGTACTTTTGGCTGTCGTCATAGCACTGGGAACCAAAACGGAAGAGACAAGACAAATTCGGCTCAGCTTCGCAAATCTGACTAAAGAAAAAGATCACTTAGAGATTTATAATAGCAAACTAATAGAAGAGAAAAAGCAGGTGGGCAGTCAAATAAAACTGAATAAAGAGTTGAGTCAAGTGGATGTTATCAAGACAAAAGAAAAAGAAAACATACATGTAATAACTTTGTTAAACAGTTACAGGTAAGAAACACAGAGCTGACCACTGAAAAATCCCAGTTAGTGACAAACTTCAGTGCTATGACTGATCAGAGAGATAAACTGCAGCGACGCTTTGATGAATTAAGTGAGTTGCTTCTTTTTAAATTTGATTTGTTGTATGTTGTATTTGATTGTTTTGCAGAATATTTGTTCATTGTATATATTACAGTAATTGTGGTGCCTTGCTTATGCTGCTGTGAATTGTGCCTCAAGGTGTGGAAAATCAACATGACAGTTTCAAATGTCAATAACCACTTCTCTGTAGAAGCAGGTCTAACCTCTTAACATACAGTAGTCAGACAGTACAGTATACAATTTTATTTATTGACCAACCATTTGTTTGGATTTGACTGTACCAGACTGAA
The DNA here is from genome assembly GCA_027497455.2 of Sardinella longiceps. Taxonomy (NCBI): domain Eukaryota; kingdom Metazoa; phylum Chordata; class Actinopteri; order Clupeiformes; family Clupeidae; genus Sardinella; species Sardinella longiceps. The sequence goes on along the minus strand of JAODXP020001772.1, from coordinate 13,414 downwards.
ATGAAGTGAAGTATGAAAAGCGTAATTACACCTACTAAAGAAAATGACAAGACAGACAGTGGATCTGTGTACGTCTGTGTACGTCCCAAGAAATGTTAGCTCAGTCGTTACTAAACAATAGGACGATGCAAGAAGGACACAGAGAAGAACAACCCACTAACGACTGTGTCTGTAAATCAATGCACCGCAATTGCATTTCCTCATATCATTTTTTCAGGCAACTTCGTCCCTGAGGCAAAATGTTGAGGCAATAATTATAAAATACTTAAAAGTCTGTGTTCAATCTTCCATTCAAGTTATCAAGTGCATCATTTTTCTATGTCTGCACGCTGTGGAGTTCATTATCCCTCTTAAACCACTGTTGCCACTTTAGCGCTATGTGGTTTGGCTAACAATATGCTCGTTTTAATGACTAAATGGCTACTTGAAGGCTGAAGACAAGCTAGTTTGCAGAACTAGGTCAAGTTCATTCATGATGCATACTTTTAAAGTGGTTTCATTCTTTTTCAGAATCTATGATGCAACCCAAATGTCATACTCGTAAGTAAAAACATAAGTGCTAAAAAAATATGACATTTAATTTTCCAAGAATTTTATTAAGTGTCGCATTTTAAAGGGGACATATTATCAAAAACCTCCTTATGTCACAGGATAAGGTGGGTGGGGTCCCACAACATTGGCATCCACTTAAGCAGCGGAGGGCAATCACAACGGATAATAGCGAAAATAAAGAGAGGCAAGTTGGCAGCTACTTTGCAGCTCAGAAAAATGAAAAATGATTAATTGACTAATTAGGGGTACCCTGTCATAGGATACAGGGGAAATCCTCAATTTGTTGGCTGCAGGTGTCTACCTTAGCTGTTCTGAACATTACAGCTAAAAAAGTTTGTTTGAAACAAGCATAATATGACCCCTTTAAATCCACAGTCTGCATTACTGCATACGCAGTTCCATCAAAGCACTATTTTATGGCTCCCTCCTCCTCCTATATATAAAATGTTATGTCATGTCATGTCATGTCATGTTATTTATTTATTTATTGCATTTCCAACCATTTTATGTGTGTCACACCTCAACGTAGGCTAATAGACTGGATAATCTATCAATTAATACAAAGGAACGTTTGTCTGTGTGTCCGTGTGTCTGTCTGTAGTGTTCCACGTATAACTCTGCAACAGTTTGCTGTTTGGACAAAGATTAGCAAAGATATCCTTAAATGAAGCTCTGTAGACTCCTCCTGCTCTAACTACTGTACGTCACTCCCGCTGTCACGGTGCAGTGCTTTCGGTGGAGAAAAAAAAAGCCTTTGCTACACAGGCAATGTACTAGTATAATTAACAAACAAACAAAAATAGGCTTAGACGTACAGTACGTAGAACGTATGCCTAACTAACCAAACAACACAACCAGCAGCGAACATTCTTAATTTTATTTAATAACTGAATGTTTTTCTAAAAAAATCCTAGAACCCCTTCAGAGAACCAGAACAGCCTTCTTACAGACTTCATCCCTTACCTAACAGATAGGCTAACCTTCCCAGAACTTTCTCAGAAACAAATTGTTAGTGGGGCAGATGGTGTAAGGTGACTACCAGGTCCTTAAAACAGGACTCTCCAGTAAGTATCCAGCATTGAGGGTTGAATTTGAGTTGAAATAATAGGATGTGATAAGTGATATACAGTATACATCAGGGGTGGCCAACCAGTCGGAGACCAAGAGCCACATATCTGACTATGTTACAGCAAAGAGCCACATCGGCACCTGTTAGTACTACTACATTACCCATCCTTCTATACACACACACACACACACACACACACACCTCTGCAGTGAGATTTATTGTAAAAGTCACACACCAATTATGATGACAGAAACGTACCATACCGTAATGAACACAAGCGACGCATCACCTAATTAAACATAAGGGAAGTGAACACGCACATAAACATACACCAACACAAGCTTGGACATGAACGTAAGAGCGGCATGACTCCAGGCAAAGAGCCGCATGTGGCTCGCGAGCCTCGGGTTGGCCACCCCTGGTATACATGATATGACCATCTTGAACTCCATCTTGAAATGGGTCCCTTTCCTAAAGTCAGGTTTTGCTAGATTTTCAATATGTTATTAAGGACGTCTTGAAGTAAATACTGCTCATTCTAGCTCATGTTTGGTTTGATAAATGGTGAGAGTGAATGAGTATATGCAAAGTTTTCTGCCTACGGTTGTTTCCTAAATGAGACACAATGTGTTTGCATTAATTTAATGACCAAATAATGCAGAAAACAGGTCATGGCAAAGGATTCACATACCTTTGAGCAGGAAAAGACAGCATATATCTGTCCAACATAAGTCCTGATCCATTAAATAGGCTAATCCTCCTCTCATGAAGTAATTGATAAATTATTAGGTGACTCAAATTTGGGTCTACTTTTGCATACAGGTAATGTTTATGTTGCACGTAACTGCAAGTCACTTCAGCAGAATTATGGTGTGCGAGAGGGTAAGTCCCTGTGTTCTCTCTATTTCTCACCAGTTATCCTGACTTTTTACAATGTGTCTTGAGTTTAGCTCAAGGGATTTTGATATCTGCGCATCTTTATCTGATGTGTGTTAATTACTTGATTATTATTATTATTATTATTATTATTATTATTATTATATAATATTATTATTATTATTATTCAACGAATAGTAGTGGTAGACTACAGTGTTTTGATGTCACTTAGGCCTACGCACAAATTAATTTCAGATGGCCTGTATTACCTCACCACTTCCAATGGATTTGTGTACCAGACCTACTGTGACATGGCCACAGCAGGGGGTGGATGGACGCTGGTAGCCAGTGTGCATGAGAACAACATGTATGGGAAATGCACTACTGGGGACCGCTGGTCAAGCCAGCAGGGAAGTAACCCTAACCTCCCTGATGGAGATGGTAATTGGGCCAACTTGAACACCTTTGGGACTCCTGAAGGAGCGACATCTGATGACTACAAGGTAGGCTACTATTTAATTTAAGCTATTTTAGATATAGCAACTATGTAAGCCCATTTCCACCATTAAAAAAAGTGGTCAGAAAAAGTAAATTATGAGATATGAAAGTCATAATTATGAGATTTAGTTACAATTTTGAGATAAATTATGAGGCAAAAAGTCAAAAGGTCAGGAACCCTGCCTCTAGCTTTGCATGCACATGAATGGGCAGGGAGTTCTCTCAGAACAGAGCAAAATAAACCAAACATATGTTATTGCATTAATCGTTTTTAATTTTTGAATAATTTGATACTGACAGAACTGTAGTATTATTTCTGTTGTGGCAATGTTATTTTACTTTAGGCCTAGCAAGTAGGGAAAGCAACATTACAGTAATATAGCACTGAATAATGCTCTACTTCAACACTACTTCCTTCACAGAATCCTGGTTATTATGATATTGTAGGGGAAGATGTGTCGGTTTGGCATGTAAGTAATAATGCTCCAATGACAAACTGGGCAACTGCTTCCATCCTACGATACCACACAGACACAAAATTTCTCACACTCCATGGGGGAAACTTCTACCAACTCTACCAGGTACATGGAACCACAGATAATAAACACATCTGTGGTTCCATCATCACAATAAGTTATGACCACATACACAAGTATGGACAGTGCAACAAAAGTCTTATTTGTCACATTTTTAGCACTTTCCTGTGAGGTACAATGCTGGAGCCTGCAAGACTGACAATGGGCCATCTGTCCCCATTGTGTATGATTATGGAAATGCTGAGACCACTAAAAATTTGTATGGCCCCAATTCTCAAGGTATGTTAAAGGTAGGGTAGAAGATGGTTTCCTGGGGCACTTTTTTAAACTATTGTTTAAGATCCCCATCACACACTGATTAATCAATCGATTTAATCAATTCAATTAAATTCAAATTGCTTGACGTGTACTCTTGACGTGTGGAAGTGTAAAGAAAAGTGTATTTTTGAATTTAGTTTAGCTCTAAGATCTCCTTCATGTTTTATCTAAAGCATATATTGCAAGTGGTTAAATGTCATGACCAACAACCCACTTCAAACATTAAAAAATGAATGTAGGCCTACACATAAGACTATAAATGTATAAATAAACTAAATTGAGCTGTTCTGCATTCATAGGTGAATCAATTCCTGGCTTCATCAGCTTCAGAGTGTTCAACACTGAGAGGGCTGCAATGGCCATGTGTTCTGGAGTCAAACCTACTGGATGTCACACTGAACACGTAAGAAGGAACATTCATAATACAGTCTGACAGAGTGCCATTGTGCCAAGGTGAAAGATCTTAACGCCAATTACCACCAGAGTGTGAAGAGATGATTCTAATTATATATAAAGTACACTCAAAGATGGGGCATATACTGTATTAGTCACCAGGATATCCACAAACAGGATAGAAAAAACATCCAATCATTTAATCATGTAGTTGGTACAGTCAGTACAAAAATCTATTTAGAAATGAGTGAGATAAGCCACTGATTTACTTAAAGTGATCTGAACATATTCTCTACCATCAAAATAGGATTGCTTTGTAGTACTTACAATATCTTGTCGATAATAAAAAGCTTGGTTCCCTGGTCCATTGATTCCTTGTCTTGGGCAAACAAAATGAGGAGGAAATGGGCTTAGTAGGCGGAGCCAGAGTACTAAGATGAAGAGTTAAATCAGAGAGGATTCAAGCGGAGCGAAAGGTGTCAATGCTTGTTCAGTTCCTGGTTCTATTTTTGCAAGGGGGAGGGGGCAAAATCCCCCTTTATGCAGACTTATAGAACCTTTTCTTATTGTGATGTTCTATTTTAGCAAGGGGGAGGGAGGAAAAATCCCCCTTTATGCAGACTTAAAGAATCTTTTCTTATTGTGATGTAATGCATTCAGACAGGAAGTATTCCAGTTTGCTCCCATTAAAATGTATTATGATGCTTTATCTTGGTCAGTATTCCATGATCTTTGGTCAGTATTCCATGATCTTTGGTTAAATCAAATGGAGTTTGCTGGCAAGATGTCTAATGGAGACTTCATACAAATATTATTCCCATCTCTTTACTTTGTTCTTCCAGTACTGTATTGGAGGTGGGGGCTACTTCCCTGAAGCCTCTCCTCATCAGTGTGGTGATTTCACAGGCTTTGACTGGGATGGTTATGGGACAGGAAAGGTGTGGAGTGCAACCAGAGAGATAACTGAAGCTGCAGTGCTGATCTTCTACCGCTGAATCTATTAAGTGTGTATTATTTTTTCCTGCACCAGATTTCTGGTTGGACTTAACTGACACAGGGTAAAATCAATCGATCGATCAATCAGTATTCAACCAGTTGATTTTTAAATGATGGTCTACTTCAAGCTTTATCTTGATTCCTGTTCCTTTATTTCTACATAGCTCTTTTTCATCTGTCACTGTACACTGTGAGCATAAAGTATATTAAATTTGGTCTATTTGCATTCAATATGTATGGAATATTTCTTTTTCTGTTTAGAATGTCTGTACCATAATTACAATCAAACTACAACTGTTTAAAATCAGTACCCAACTATTATGTATCATATCAATTATTATATTGCGTTAACAATAGCCTCTAGTTAAGAATCATTGTGAAATGCAGAATCTTTAAGTAGAAATCATAAATTATAAATTATTAGACCTATATTGCATTAAAAATAGCCTGCAGTTAAGAATCATAATGAAATGCAGAATCTTTAAGTAGAAATCATAAAGTAATCTGTTCCAGGGGCCCACAGTCTCATAATCAGTGCCTGGTTTTGAGGCCTGCATAATTTACCGAAGGCAAGGGTTTCGAGTAGTGATGGAGACAAGAGCGCAGAGGCCGAGGCCGAGTCAAGACTGAAGGGTTGAGACCCAAGTCCATTGATTTTCAAATACGGCTGAGACCAAGTCTTTGAGGAAGCAGGACTCAAGACAAGACCGTATCCTTTAAGAGTCAATACCAAGGTGCTACTGTTAGCACTTAACTTGATCATCACATTTTCATAGCTGTTGGATCATTGAAGATTAAGTATCATTGGTGAACGCAAGGAGTAAGTTACTCATGGAACATGAGTAGGGCAGTACCCATATGAAAAAGATTTATATGACACTTATAAGAGGTGTCATATAAAAACATATAAAAACCTTTCCTGCCAGAAACATATATTACTATCCAAATCTTATATGGCACATACTACAAAAGTGGCCCGTTTCTCATTTAAGTCATATATGAATGAAGCGCACAATATATATGATTTGAATAAGTAAATTATAAGGAACATTAAGTTTCAGTATATGAGACATACAAATTACATATATAGGTTTGTGTATGAAACATACATGTAACATACATGAAATTTATATAAAACTATGGCTTTATATTTTGATAAGAATATAATTAACCCACATGGAATCGGTGAGACACAGCAGACAGTGAAGTTACCTATACTGACCTGGTACAGTGGGCTGCATGCTGGAGAGTAGGCCTACTGAGTAGTTTAGATAACGCATTGGACGGGAATCGAACTGTCAACCTTATAGTTACAAGTCTTAAGCCCTAACCACTAGACCACAGCTGTCTAACACAAAACGGGGCAACAACACCTACACCTATACCATGGCATCCCCATGTATAAAGAATGATATAAAAGACATATGTTATTTTTTGCCTTTTTATTAGATAGGACAGTGTAGAGTTGATAGGAAACAAGTGGGAGAGAGAGAGATGGGGTGGGATCAACAAATGACCTCGGGACGGAATCGAACCCGGGTCCACGGGGTAATGGTCTGACACTTTAGCCACTGAGCCACAGTGCCCACACACACATATTTTTAATATGTGAATTGTGAATTCTCAGTGGCCTAATATCTGATGTCAATATCCTATTGATATCCTTATAAGAATCTTATATGTATTTTATAGGGGACTCAAAGTTCATACAAAATCCGTATAAAATGCATATAATGTGAAAGTTGATAAATTTGACAATGGTTTTATATGTTGTATAAGAATCTCAGATGGGGTTTGTACGACTGCCAAACCACATGCAAAATACATTGCATATATGAAGCTTATAACTTCTCATATGGAAACGTTTTATTTAAACTTTACAATTTTTCTATGTTTTAAGTGATTCACACATTGGTGAAATTAAAGGAAAATTTCACCTTTTTATGAAAATGAATCATTTCATCCTCTTCCCTGAAGTTACATATGTAAAAAGCATTTTGTCCCTAGTGCATGCATTTTAGCATAGGTGCTAGAATGTAAAGTAGCCAGCTAGCAACTCTTTGGCTACATTACATTACAGTGCCTATGCTAAGCTAAAGCTAAAATTTGGATTGCCAGACCAAAATGATTTTAACCACATATGTAACTTCAGGGAAGAGGATAAATGACCAATTTTCATAAAAAGTTAAAGTATTCCTTTAATTTCACCAAAACATAAACATATAGAAACATTGAAAATGCATTTTGCATGTGGTTTGACTGCCCTACACCCCCTGAGATTCTTATACGACATATAGGCCTACAACATTGTTTATATAAATCTTTCTCACATGGGACGTGTCACATACAATTCTTACATGGTGCAAAGTTGTATGTTTCACATTATGTGAATTTTATATGGATTTTGTATGTCGCCAGAGTCCCCTATAAACCCCATGTGAGATTCTTATACAACATAACAAAAACATTGTAAAATGAAGTTTCACAGTATGAGCATTTTATATGGATTTTGTATGAGCTTTGAGTCCCCTATAAAATACATATAAGATTCTTATACAACATGTAGGAAAAATGTAAGTTTCATATAAATCTTTTTTGTATGGGTAGGCTTCTTTGTTAGGCGTACATGTAAGTGGCCATTATCACATAACACTTTTATTTGATATGAACAACAATAGCCTTCGAATGCCTCAAGCACTTAGTTATACTGTAAACCCAGGAGGATAGCCTTATTGTTAAGAATACTGAATATGAAATGCGTTCCAGTAAAAACTACATGCAATACAATAATTGTGCCTCTAGGGGGCTGTGACAGCTCTTAGAGCTATCTAGAGATCTCTATGGCTCTGGCTGTTCTCATCAGGTCCCTATAGCTCCATACATCAAAGGAATACTCAACCTTTTATGAAGATGGATTATTCACCCCCTTACCCAGAGTTATGGGTAAAACCATTTTGTCTCAGTTCATGCATTTCTATAATCTGGCTGGCAACCCCAATTTTAAGCATGCTTGAAAAAGATCAAGAGATTGAAACGTTGCACATTAAAAGTTGAGTCTCTTGAAAGCAGTGTGCAAATCTGTTTGTTTTTTCATCAGTTTATCCTTTTGATTTAGCACCTGCTATAAGATATTTGGATGTGCGCACACAACTATTCACTTTGAACCCCTTAACATACAGTAGGTGCTGGAATGTAAAGTAGCCAGATAGCAACAGTTTTTTTTTTTTTAAGATATGACCTCGGGTTGGAATCGAACCAGTCCCCAGATTTAGAATATAGCGCCTTAGCCAATTGAGCCACGACGCCCCTAGATAGCAACTCTTTAGCTACATTACATTTCAGTGCATGCCAATTAGAGATAGACTGCTATATCGGTCGGCGATATGTCAGGGCCGATTTTTGGCATTGGCGGATATTCAAGTTTATTTCACCGATTATATTAAAACAACATTAGTGAGCACACTTCAGCTGTAGCGCAGCCTGCTACTTGTGTGAGCGCTGCCCCGCACCCCACCATGCAGACAGGGCCGTTTCAAGGTACTTAGGTACTTGGGGTCCCCAAGCAAACAGGACATGGGGGCCCTTCATCACGTAAATACTTACATGAACCACATTGTTATAATTTTCAAACATCATCAATATAATTATCTGTATTGTACAGTTGTCTAATTCCAGTTTTTGTTGAAAAACACCACCAACATAACTACTAAATTGATTAAACAGTCAATCTTGGGGGCCCCCTTCAGCCCGGGGCCCCAGGCAATTGCCTGGTTTGCCTGCCTTGTTGCAACGGCACTGCATGCAGACAGTCCCGGAGCCAGAGCAGTTGTTCAAGAATATGGTTATTGTTTGAGTTGCTAGTATGCTTTTTATGCAACTATTTATGCGGCTATTTAAATAAATATAGCAGACCATTTGCAGAAACTTGCAATGATCTGCTCTAAAAATCAGCCCAAGAAACGGCAGCATGAATCGGCCATCGGCTAACCCTGACTTCCATATATCGGTAGGCTATCCGTCATGAAAAAACCCCAAATCAGTCGATATCTAATGCCAATGCTAAGCAAAAGCTAAAATTGGAGTTGCCAGACTTGAGACCAAAATGCTTTTACCCACATATGTAACTTAAATAAATTTACATCAATTCAACTCCAGATAATTTTACTTATATTCCTCAATTATTAATTGTAGGTTTATTATACATCATACTTGGGGCAAGCTGCCAATTATTCAATTTAGCACGTGCAGCCCTATGGAAGTGTGGCACTAGTATGTAGGTCCACTAGTCTAGCTCCCTGCTTGTGTTGCAGCCTCCAACAACAAGTATGTTGATGTTTCAGATAGATTTATATTGATAGATAGATAGATAGATAGATAGATAGATAGATTGATAGATAGATACTTTATTGATCCCCAAGGGAAAATTCAAGGTCCCAGCAGCTTAAAACACCACACACAACATACACTATGTGCGCTGGATGATTAAAAACAAAACAACAAATCAAGGTGTCTAAATCAACACTACTAGGCAAAAGAACAGTAGAATTCAAACACTAAAGATGGCGTGTTTGTGAGTTTTATTTGGTTCTAATCCCTTAAGGATTCCTTGGGGCCTTAAAGGGCAACTCAAATTCAACAAGAGCTGTATTGGTTGAGATTAGCCAATACTGAAGACGCAATTTTGAAGACATTTTGGTCCAACCATACAGGTTTCCTTGAAGAGAGAATAAGCCCTGACAGTTAACCCATGGGGGCAGATTTAGCATCAAGACATAATCCAAATGTCACCCCAAAAAGCTATGCAACATCAACAGACAACGTACAACACAGAACTGTAGTGTGTATTTCTATGGCTGAAAAAGTGGTTAGGCCTCAGGGTGGCGTAGTCATGCTACTTAGATTGGCCTTTCACCAGATCATCTTGTTACATTCTGAAAGTGAGAGTAGTGAGACAACTTCGAGGTGAGGAATGAATCAACTAGCTATTTTTTTTCCTCTGGCTCGTGTGAATAGAGGTAGATTTGCAATGTTATTTTGATGATCCCGTTACCAAGATGGACAAAAACAACATACCTTCACTCAGGATCCTCTACGAGGACAATGGTCTCACCTGCAATGGTTCTCTTGGAGAGGAAGCATCTAATGGCCCCCCAAAAAGTCACATTATTTGCAGTGTTCTTTGTCTTATAGCCACTGCAATTTTAAATTTTGAATCTGGCATTAAAAATGTTTGGGTCTGAATTATTTCATACCTGCTTCCCTTTGCCACTTGTGACATGGGCCATGAAAACCATGGCTCGATTGGAAATTTGATCCGCATTATTGAGGCCATTTATGGCATTAAACCAATGGTTATACTCAACCTAGTTTCTTGAGGACATTTCGTCTAAAAAAGGGGAGCAGATCTTGTCCGTATCCATTTCATTTATTAAAGGCACTGACTTCAAAACTCCCCAGACTGTTCATAAGGTGCTTTGACACGGTCACTGTGGAGAGCAGATGAAAGGGCCTCAGTTCAGTGCAGCACCATGGGCTGTGGTGGTACAGTTGCAGCGCCATGTTTGACATTGTGTGCAAATGTTTAAAATTTTGACCCTGTCTTTTTTTGTCAGCAGTATGTGGCTGTCCATGGACGTTTCTTCTAAAGCCATCTCTTGTACAGCAACTTCAGGTGTAGTCGATTATTTTATTGGGAGGGGATACAACATCCCCACTTTTGCATTTTTATCAATCCATCCCCCTCACCTATATGAAATTAAAATTATATTTTAAACAGAGAGAGAGAAACAATGGTCGGAAATGCTCTACACTCACTGTAAATGTCATAATCGAAGCTGTTCAGCCACCCTATCACTTACATGAACAACTCTATGCAGTCATTAGAGAGAGGGTAATCTGGGACAAGATGCCCATCTAAATTCTAAATTATTGAATTTAATTCAGTGGGCGCTAATAATGTTACCATTGCTCTGATAAGATAGGTTACTGTACACAGGGACGTTGCCGACGGGGGGATGGGGGTGTTTTGACATGCCCACATGAATATGATTCCATCCCCTTCACTTTTGTAAGATTTTAACAATACCAATCAGTGATAACAGGAGCCACGTATTTCAAAGTTAACAAAGTGTGTGAGTGATCAGAGGCCTCCAGATCCATGGGCTTTCAGAAGAAAAATAAAAGATTGTAGGCTAGACTTGAATTAAGACACCCTACGCTCAATTGGTGAAACAAATTCCTCCATGTAGGCCTCAGGGCCACCATCCTCAGTAGGCCTATTGCCTAGGCTATTGCCCCATACTTTCCATGAAACTTCTAAAAATCATAGATGACAGTGCTGAATCTCAGTGTCCCTGGATCAACCAAATACCAGTTTAGTTTTTGGCTCAGAATTTGGGTTTGGGGTAGGGAAAAGGATTACATCATTCAGTTAATTAAAAAAAATATCTAATAACCTGTTAAAATGCACCAGAATGCAGGAAACAACATCTAACTATTCCGAAATCTCCTGGGGGGGGACCCCCTGACCCCCCTATGTGTCTGTCTACCCCACTTATCAAATATTATAACACCTTTGATTCACAACTGCTTGGTAGACCTGTTCTGTGACATTAGTAATGTGATGTTCATAAAGCCCAATTCCTCATCCACCAGACCAGCATTTGTAATAAACCTACGTCTAAGCAATTTTAGGCTAATGCCCGAGAAAATTTGCAAATACTACTTGTGACTACTGCATGTGATGGCAACTCTAGTAGGCCTATTATAAAATAGAAATTCCAATTGGTCGCGAGACTAATTATAATTTTGGCTGTGATAATTTCAGTGGCTATTTTACTTCCCCATCTTAGAACCCCCCACTTTTGGAAAGCTTGATACGCCCCTGCTCAGCTGCATTGGAAGCGCTTGGAGAGTCTCAGACAGCGGTTTGTTTTGTAGAAAGACAGTGGTATGTTAACAGTAGATTGGTTTGTTCTAGGTGTGTGATGCTTGACACGCAGGTGTGTGGAAAATTTTAGGAATATGCATTTAACAAACTGGGGTTTTAAAATGTTTAGTCAGTTGTGCCTTAGAGCATCAACAAGCTGAGTCCAGCATAGAGACCACGGTATGTCCACCTGTGCAGCTCAGGGCAAGATATCGCGGTGCCAGACCAGGAGACGATGTTATCACGGCCTCCCAAATGTTTGTCACATAAACATGCATCTACCCTGTTGTTCTCCGTTCAGTTTGCAATGTTTATTGGGTAACGCTTTAATTTACAGCCCGTGACGTATTGGGTAAGTATCAGGTAAGAATGGTGTAACAAAAAAGTAACAAGGGATAAATTACTGAGTACTTACAGCGTAAGTTTGCTGGAATAACACACGCTTTATTTTACAGCCCGTGAAGTACTGGGTAAGTACAGGTAAGAACAACGTAACAAAATAGAACTTATGTGTAATATTGCCATAATTACAAAATAAGGGGTAGCCTAGATGCCAGTTTAGCCTACAGGAAGCGTTGATTCACTTCATTTTACAGCCCGCACATCCAATATTAGGGTGTAATTACAAGTAGTTTTGGGGCATTTAGGTAATTCCACTGTACTTGTTCTTTACTTTTCAATAGGGTAGCCTAAGTGGTGTAGCATCAATAGTCAGAGACAGCAGTTTGACAAAGATGCATTTTATTTACGACATGGAAAATGAAACTAATAATTCCCTCGCATGAAATTAAACTAATAAATCCCTCACATAATTATTTGCGCTGATTATTACACTCCAAAAGGAACAAGACTATTTCTCTCGACTCGCGGGAGATTTTCACCTATATCATTCGCGGGCGTCTGTGAGCCTCTATATATATCTTAAGATAGACTTTATTTCATTAGTTAAACGCTGAACAAACAACTTAGTGATCAAACAACATAGTTACTGCCGTTGCGAGATTGAAATCTATATCTGTCTGCAATAGGCTACTGCTCTCGACCTCCATGCACCTTCGGCATAGATAGACACTGTAGAGAGGACGCGTAGCAATTTACTGGTTTGGCAAACCTGGATACAGGGCTGTTAACGGTGTGAATTTCGCCTAGAAGTCTGGAAATCTGGCACCTTATTGAACGAGATTATAAAGAGTGACGCACCGGTTCACAGACACCAGAATGAGCGCGTTCACGGTATCGTTCATCAAG
>JAODXP020001769.1:0-24314 GCA_027497455.2 Sardinella longiceps | reverse complement strand
GTTTGAGGGGGGGGGGGGTGCAGCTTCACACAGGTTTCACGGCTTGAAACCGAAGAGACCACCACGGCTGAAGTGCCCTTGACAAATCCAGGGGCGGTCCTAACCTCTTTGGTGCCCTGGGCGAACACCTTATCTGCCCCCTTATCTGAATGAACGAAAAATAAATAATAATAATAATAATAATAATAATTATAATTAACTAAATATAATATCGCTGCTAATTTAGTAGTTACTCTACTATATGCATGTCTGGCTGCTACAGCAAAGGAGAAGATCTGAACCCCAAAACCCTCCCCTTTCTTGTGTGAGACTTCAGCACTGAAGTCTGAAAGCAGGCAAACCTTAAGGGATTTGGGGTGTTCACTTTCTGCAAATTGGTGATGGAAAACAATTCTGTTCAAATTATAGGACTATATCATAACGTGTAGTGATTGTTTTGGTTTAGTTTTATTTTTGAGCTCTTTGTTATTAGATGGAACTCCAACAGCCAAGTTTATAACACCAGATAAAGATAGGCTATTTCAAAATGGGGGCGATCTTATGCTCAAGCAAGTACATTACAAGTGGCACTAATGCATGCGTCTGGTTGACTACTTTAATTTGATACCAAATACTTCTATTGGCGCAGATATACCCATACCAAAGCTTCTGAAAGACAATGAAGCAAAACCGGATCACCCGGGATTGTAATTTCGGCGCTCGCGTGCGCAATAATAATTAAAAAAAAAAAAAAAAACAACTTTGGAGTGCTTGTGATGCCGCCCTCACGACGATGCCGCCCTGGGCGACCGCCCATATCGCACATGCCAGAAACCACTCCTGGACAAATCACCCAGGGATCCCTTCGCTGCTGTAGCAGCCATGCGCCTTTTAGATAGTATGTGTCTTACCTAATGTGTGCTGTTTGTAGCCTATGTCACTCATTTGGCAGGCAGAGAATTTTCCCTGGTCTGGACCTCGGTGTCCTCTATTGTAGCTATACGGCCATGGCCTCGGTATAAAGACAAGCATTATTGTTGGATATATTAAGAGATTTAGAGTTTTATTTTTCAAAATAAAATATTCTCCATCCCTCTTGTAATTAATAAGTACTTGTAATTACAGTTGGCATGTTGTTTGTAAATTTTGTTATGTGCCCTTTAAAAAAAAAAAAAAAAAAACAAGAGCCCCTGCCCCTCCAAAGGTCTCTGCACGGCCCTGGCAGAGTTCCTAGGGATATTTAATAAAGAAACCATCCCATGGTAGTAAACTGAACATTTTTGAAATGCATTGAATTCATCCCTTTTTCTGACTTGAAAAATGGGTAATAACATTTTAAACATATCTAAATTCACTTTCTTTCAAATAATGCATATTTGAAGTAGCCTAGAAATCTAGACGTAGGCCTACCCTAGTGGCAGCAAATTAATTTGCTCAGCCTGTATGTCTAGTAGCAAGCCATAGGGAATTTTCTGACATGTAGCCAGAATTTAATAAAGGCTTTTTAATTTTAGTAAGGAGTGCCTCAAAAAGTTTTTTTTATCTTTATGGCTATTTGGAAGCCCACATTTTTTTGAAGAGCCCTTTATCACTATATTTGGATAACACAACCCAGTGAAGCATTCCTTTTTCTCTTTTTGATTGCTTATAGGGAATTTTATTGGATGACACCGTTGGCGACATCAGAGAACTTTTAATATGGGGAGAATTAGCACTCCCCTTTTACATCCGGTGGTACTGCGCCTAGATGGAGCGCGAGTAAGTGAAGAATGAATTTGGTTCTATGCAGCTGTACCCTCAAATGCTGTATTTCTTTAGATACATTTTTTTCTTGAATAAATGCATTCAAGCATGTGGTTCAAAGTAATTTCACTTAATTTTGTTCATTTGTAAAGTCCCTTCCAAAGTGTCTGTCACGTGACCCAAGTCATTCCCTATGGCCATTCACCAGAATAGAGTAGCAGAATGCTAGTGAGTCAGGGGGAAAACTGCTCACAGATGAAAAATGTAATGGTCATATGTATTAAATACATTTAATTTTGATTGCAATCCATGTCAAAGTTGCTTAAAATAAAATGCAATCTGTGATAAGTTGTCCCTAAATATGTGAAAATTATACATTTAGCCCTATACCTCATTTACCTCACTCACGTCAGATGTAGCGCTACGCGCGAACATCTGATCCTCAGCGATAGACGAATTATTTCAGGAGCCAGAAATCCTTGAATCTAACTGGACAAACGGCCTGTCCATCAATTTAATTGACGTACACTTCAGCCAACCACATCGAAACCAACCGATGACGCTGGTTACGTTTGTTGGATTGGTTGGATTCAAAACAGTTGCTTCTTCGCTACGTCACACCCTCTACAGCAGCCAGCAGCCCTGATTGGTCCGGTTAGAGAATAATTGGCTTGAAATCGCTCTGAAGGGCTTCGACATCAGATCGTTGCGCGGAAGTGCCTTACGAAAGTTACGTAGCGCATGATCTGACGTGAGTGAGGTAAATACCTCATAGGTGCCCATTGATTTTCCACTCAGTTTCAACTGACTCGCGATCGCCCCCTAGCGGATTTGTAATTGGAATTGCAGGTTGAATGGCGTTAATAGGAGTGCCATGGCTCGCCGTAAACGAGCTCTGGCGACGTCTAATCACTATGTGTTTAGGGCGGGCTTCAATGGTATAGGATGGCCTGCCAGGCTATATTTGAAGTCCACAAATTGGGAAGTCCTGAATAGCCCAGTGGTTTTACATTTTTGTGCATGAATATTCCAAAAGCCTCTCTCTATTTGGGACTTCCCAGTTTGTGGGTTTCAATGTGCATTATTTGAAAGAAAGTGAATTTTATGATGTTTTAAATGACATTATACATTTTTCATGTCAGAAAAAGGGATAAATTCACAATGTCTTTCAAAGACAGAAAGTTCATTTTGCTACCATTAGGCTACATGAAATGTCGGAATGTTCAGGTGTAAAGGCGCACTGGAATAGGCTGTATGTGTAGTAGAGTAGTCCAATTGATCGCACCTGTACTGGGCGTCAAGCGATTAGCGCATGAACTTCCTGTTCTACAAAGAGGCACCGTAGTTGAGTCGTTTGTGTGGTCGTCCCTGGAAAGTGCGGACGTGATGTCTGCGAGTAGGCTGTTTGTTGCCAGAGTGGGTAACGTTTTGGGGAGTCCGGTACCAAGAAATTGCCTGTTCAACGGTATGCCAGGCTCAGCTAGATCACCAGTGTGCCGTGATTCCGGTTTACATCCACCTGCTTGTAGTCAGCGGCGGCCAGCCGAACAGGTAGCTAACGTAGGTGGGAGCCAGTGGGAGCTGAGCTACCATAGAGAGAGGTCTGGCTCCCATGAAAGCAGCAAACTCAAACATCTGTGGGGGCTCTGAAAATACAATAGTATATAATATTCTAATGACAAATAAAGTTATCATAAGCGGGGATCAAACCGAGCTATTGGAGGTGGAACCTTTTTATGGAGCTGCGAGCGCGAAGCGCTTATTGTTACTTGGGGTGTTTTTGATTATCTTTTCTTTTTGTGTTATTGCCTTATTAACATGCTGTTATTATGTTATCTGATGATAATGGGGTACTGTATGCTTGTGTAACGGGTCACGCCACCGATGTGACGGTTTCCACCTCCGCAGCACCACTCTACTGGGTTCCACACACACACTCTAGACACTGGACAGCTGGATGGATCACTGTTTTATTTGCTGAAAGATATACAGAAAGTACAGTGTACTTGAAGGGATTTCATACAGTGGGTCTGGTCACTCTGTCCATAGATCTCCGTGAATTGCTCTGACTTATATGTGTGTGTGTGCTAATATTTCCATGTAAATTTATAAAAAGGTACAAATAAACAAAATAAAACTGGAAAAGGCTACTTATGTGTGTGATCGTATAGTGATTTAGTACTAGACACTTGTACAATATACTTAAAGCTATAAAAGTCTGTCTGTTACACAGGATAAGACAAGAGATCCTTTTTTCCTTTTTCATTACAAACACGTGGAACTCACATAGCCTAAACAGGCTACTGGAATGTGAACTAGTGTATTACCACTATCTAGCTTATGGTTAAACAGTGCACCAAAACGTCTGGTAGAACACTTTCATTTAGCATTATGAACACAAAAATATTCTGAAAAGATTACCTGAAAGATATACAGAAAGTACAGTGTACTTGAAGGGATTTCATACAGTGGGTCTGGTCACTCTGTCTAGATAACGTGAGTGTAAATAGAAAGCGATTAGCATGCTAATCAAAACTGCAAATAAACCTAAAACCATGTTTTACACGATGTTAAATCAACTCAAAATACTGGCCTTAACCAGTGAACTAAATACCATGACAAATCATGGCTTATATCCACTTAAAATGCAGTTAATACATCGTTTCAGCTAGACCTCATAAAAACGTGACCTACCCATAGATCTCCGTGAATTGCTCTGAGCAATTCAATGCAGTTCCCAACTACACCGTACCAGGACGCAAGAGGGCGCTATTGCACTATTTACAATAATTTGACTAAGCAATACTTCTGACCTGTTACACTTGCGCAGTTGCAATGTATAGGTTGGAAACATAACTCAATGTCTTAATTGATTGTTAACTGTGATGGTTGTGACCCATAGTATTTAATGTTACCGTGCCTAACAGTCGGGGTTCGCCTCTGACGCGAGAGGATCTAATGACGGTTTGCTATGTTATGTTGCCTAGTTTGTGGGCCTTGTCCCTGTTTATTTTCAGTTTGATCAGTGTTTTGTTTGTTTAGTTTGTTTGTTAATTTGCTATGTTATGTCCCCCACTGGTGGCCTATTATAAAATAAAAGAAAGACGTCTCCATGCCGTTTCCATGCCTTGAGTCTACCACCCGCCGGACACACTCCGTTACAATGCCACTGAAAATGTGGCCCCATGCAATGTCGACCTGCTTTGACTGGCTCGTTTCGGTTTTACTTCAAAAAAGCCAAATAGGCCTTCTGTAACGTTAGGCCACCGGCGGGGTGCATAACATAAACTAGAAAAGCGCTCAGAGAGGGCAGACCTCCACCAAGACAATGTGGTCACAGATGGTGTTCTGGATCACCGATCGCCACCAAAATCGAATCAGTTCTTACTTGTCCCAATACACACGTTGTCCGAAAATTTCATCCAAATCCATGCAGTACTTTTCGAGTTATGTTGCTCACACACACACACACACACACACACACACACACACACGCCTAGCAAAACATAACCTCCTTGGCGGAGGTAATAATAATAATTAACAAGCAAACTAAACAAACAAAACACTGATCAAACTGAAAATAAACAGGGACAAGGCCCACAAACTAGGCAATATAACATACCGTCATTAGATCCTGACGCGTCAGAGGCGAACCCCGACTGTTACGCATGGTAACATTAAATACTATCGGTCACAACCACAGGAGCGGTTTCTGGCATAGGCGATATGGGCGGTCGCCCAGGGCGGCATCGTCGGGAGGTCGGCATCACGGGGTCTCTGAAGTTTTTTATTATTATTATTATTGCGCACGCGAGCGCCGAAAATTGCAATCGCGGGTGATCCAGTTTTGCTTCATTGTCTTTCGGAAGCTTTGGTATGGGTATATCTGCCTACAATAGAAGTATTTGGTATCAAATTAAAGAATACAACAGGGGTGATAGCAGTCCGGCGCCGCGCCGGAAATCCGGCGTAGCGTGGCTCTGTTAAAAAAAAAAAAAAAAGCTTTCCCCATCCCATCAAAGAACGCAGATCCACGTTACGAAAAGTCCCTTTCCCCGCTCCATTTGCTGTGTGCTGCAGACCATGTAAAGCGCATCGCAACCCTTCAATCCAATCAGAAATAGGACGGGGCGGGTCTTGGTTGTCTTGGCCAATAAGAGACGTTGGTTGCTCGAGTAGTACTCCTGGCATGTAGTTGGGGGAAAAAAGCTGTTTGGGTCAGAGACAGTCCTGTTGCAGCTTAAAATTGCCTCACGGCTTTCTAATTGTAATACATTATTAAACATTGTTTATGAGTACCTTAACACATGTCAGCAAGCAGACAAGTTATATGAAGAATGTCGTAAGTGTTAACCGATGTTTAGAAAAAAAAAATGAAACTCAGCACGCAATATCACCGCGCGTGATGCACCTTGCTATTGCTTTGGTAGTTTGCAATTTTTTTTATTTATTTTTTTTCGTTCTCCAGTCTGCGCAACGGCGCAGGAGTTCAGTAAAGGCTTTGCGGACTTTTGAATGTAATGGGAAGCAAGCACTGACCTTACAATGTGAGAAGTTGACAATGTCTCTCTCTATCTCTCCCGGATCTCTGGCTGAATGTTATGCACAACGGTGAACTGGCACTTATTAATTTCGGTGAATATGCTACTTGCACGAAATTCTCAATAAAGTTTACATCATGCGCAGCATGATCGGATGATGGGAATAGCCTGGTTAAAGCAATATCTAGGAGAGAGGTTGACCTAGGGAGAGCAGCGCATTATCTTACTATCTGGAGCTACAGTAGGCCTATGTTTGACTTTATTGAAGTAGGCTAAAACCGAAACGAGCAAGCGCCCACATTTTCAGTGGCATTGTAACGGAGTGTGTCCGGCGGGTGGTAGACTCAAGGCATGGAAACGGAATAATGCAGACGTCTTTCTTTTATTTTATATTAGGCCACCGGCGGGGTGCTTAACATAACAAATTAACAAACAAACTAAACAAACAAAACACTGATCAAACTGAAAATAATCAGGGGCAAGGCCCACAAACTAGGCAATATAACATACAATCATTATATCCTCTCGCCTCAGAGGCGAACCCCGACTGTTACGCACTGTAACTACTATCGGTCACAACCAAATCATGGTTTACAATCAATTAAGACATTGACTTATGTTTACAACCTATACATTGCAAAAGCGCAAGCATACAGTACTCCTTTATCATCAGAGAACATAATAACAGCATGTCAATAAGGCAATAGCACAAAAAGAAAAGATGATCAAAAACACCCCTGTAACAAGCGCTTCCCAGCAGGAGCGCGCTCGCAACTCCATAAAAAGGTTCCACCTCCCATAGCTCGGTTTGATCCCCGCTTATGATAACTTTATTTGTCAGTAAAATATTATATACTATTGTATTGTTGTACAGATGTTTGAGTTTGCTGCTTTCATGGGAGCCAGACCTCTCTCTATGGGAGCTCAGCTCCCACTGGCTCCCACCTAACTCGAACCCTGCATACGAGCTATCTGCTCACCCACGGCATTGCCCCAGAATTTAAACGCCAGCTGTCTGAGAAACTTAAGAATTGTATGTTTTCCCTTAATGTTGACGAGGCAACAGACAAAAACATGGACAAGATCATGAATGCCCTTGTCCGTTTTTTTGACGAGGATGCTGGGAGCGTGAAGACTCAGCATCTTGCCAGTAGGATAATTAACATCGCAAATGCAGAAGCGTTAACAGCAGAGTTAAATGACGTCCTGCGCACATACGGCCTCGACTGGAGACAAGTGACAAGTATGTTACTTGACAATTGTGCTGTGATGAGGGGGAAAAGGTTAGTTTATTATTCTGTTCTTGTTATTAAATCATCAATAACAATAATGATTCATAGTAGGCCTAATAATAACTTAACAAAAATATCGCATAATAACGTAGGATTATTATTATTATTATTATTATTATTATTAGTCTTTTTGTTCTAATTATTTTTATTAGGCCTATTGCATTTGTATAGCCTATAATAGCACAATTCACACAAGACTGCTGCTCAAGGTGCTTCACAGTTAGATCAAAAACAACAATAGGCCATAACATTAAATATATATATATATATATATATATATATATATATATATATATATATATATATATATATATATATATAAAAAATACAATGACTCATTTGATTGGAGGCTGTATAGTTGGTAAAGCATTCACCATGTTTTCAGGAATACATTCTAGTGTTGAATTGTTGAATTGGGGTTAAATTCCCACCTCAATTATAACTATACTGCAACAGCACAAGCCTAGAATGGATTTCTACATAGAACCCAACGTGTCCAGTTTGTTCCAGTCGATCTAAAGTGCTATACGAAGATGGAAATGATCTGTGTTTTTTGTGAATAACACTATAGCCATTAAGCAAAAATGAAAACATATCTATAATGGTCATACAAAAACTATTAAATGTTTGAATAATTTGTCAAAATTAAACCTATGCCAGACCCCAACCGACCCCGCCCCCGCCCCTTGCCCCCGAAAAAAGTTCAGGCTCAGGATTTTTTTTCACTATCACCCCTGATACAACCAGAAGCATGCATTGGTGCACTTGTAATGTACTTGCTTGAGAATGAGGGCGTTCAATTTCAGTGTAAAGATCGCCCCCCATTTTGAAATATCTTTATCTGGTGTTATACACTTGGCTGCTGGAGTTCCATCTAAAAACCAAGAGCTCAAAAAATAAAATTAAACCAAAACAATCACTAGACATGATATAGACCTATAATTTGAACAGAAGAGATCTATTTAGACCTCACTTCTGACCGTCACCATCAGGGGTGTAGTGGGCGTGGAACGCGGGGGTACGCCGTCCACCCACTTCTCACGTGAAAAAAAAAAAAATCCTACTAATTATACATTAAACCACATGCATTGGCAATGGTGAACATAACCGAATTTGTAGGGGTGGGCGCCGGACGCAAGGGTGAAAGCAACATGCATAGCATACACTGACTAGACATTTCAAGCCAATGAACAGGGCCAGGGAAATATATGACAGGAGCACGCACATACGCATGCACACACACTCAAATTCCTCGGTCGCAATCGAGTTCTGCAGCCCTCTGACCTGCGTGGCTCTGTAGCCAGGCTATGACAATGTCGTCGTTAGTTTTAACCAAAACATCCATTTTCTTTCAGCTGAGGCAGCGTCGGCGGGTAAGGGCTTTGAAGTGTTGAACGTTGGTTTGAATAAGCGCAACGACGCATCATTTTGGATTCGTAGCCCAAAACAGTAGGCTACCGGTAAATTTAGACAAGTTCAACTCGCACTGAGGCAGGTCGTTTGCCTTAAGGTTAATGCTTATAAAATAGTCAGGCAGCTAAAGCATTAAGTTTACTGCTCTATGCGTGTTAATGTTGGAGTTGGAGCAAAGTAGTTCACGGATCATTACACCACTTACAGTAGATAACGGCATCTGCTTATTTTTAGTCATGTTCTGTAGGTCTACATAAATATGGATGATGTTAAAATCATGATTAAACATGATTAAAACAATCTTGAATGGAAACTATAATGTTGCATCACTGATCTAGTTGGACTGGCAGCTAGAAGTTCTGTATTGAAAGTGAATCATGTAGCCTAATAATAACAATCACGTAAACGACTCGAGATAAAGTTTTTTTTTTTTTTCTTTTTTTTTTTGGGGGGGGGGGGGGGGGTCACAAATAGCGTACCCCCACTTCAAAAATTCCCACTACACCACTGGTCACCATGGTCTTAACACTATGGATGATGCCATCATCAGCTACCTGTCGCGAGACCCTAATGTCAACATTGTCACACATGACTTACCGGAGGCACGTCTTCCTGCATAAAATGGATACGGAGGACATGCCTCTTCCTCTTTTGCCTTCTCGCTTCGGTTTTCTGAGACCCGGTAAGTTTGAAAAATTGGGAGACAATACAATCAGTCACGTTGATCGTGCAGGTGCCTTGAGGCAGCCTACACAAAACGCTCGTCGGATTCGTCTATAGGAGTGTGTGTCTCCGGGCCCAACCTCTCCAGAAATGGTTGAATGCATTACATTTTCATCCAGTGCGAGATCAGACGGGTGAAACTCAAGGTGACTCATGGAGTCCAGCTCGGAAACATCCCCTCTCACAGGACTCTCACAGTGTCCACAAACGCTTCCCTAACTGGGTATGGTGCAGCTTGGGAAGGCAGGATGGTGAGGGGTTCCTGGGAGCACATAAATGTGCTGGAGTTGAAGGCAGTCCATCTGGCCCTGCAAGAACTCCTCCCTCTCGTTAGAGGCAGACACGTCCAAGTGACAATTCCTGTCAAGTTGTGCTGGTTTTTGTTTGGTTTATTTTAGTTTCTTGTGCAATTTTCCCCAACTTGAAAATGGAAAGACTTCTACTGGAGGTTTGAGGATAACTGGACTTCACTCAAGGAGAATGGATTACACACAACAACTGTCTTGGTTTCCTTTTTTGCCTTTTTTTTTTTTTTTTTCTCTCTTTTTATTAAAGTTCATGGCACAGATCCTTTACAGTTGTCATTGGCTCTTGGGTAGCATGTAGCAGTAGCAGTAGACACTTAGCTTTGGCTTTTAATGTAGCTTTTAGCCCAGCCCTTTAGCCCTTAGTCCTTAGCCCTTAGCTTTGCCTTTAACCCAGTCCTTAGTTCCTTAGCCTTAGGTGAAAAACCTTCACAACAGAAAATACAGAAAAACACAACAGCAATTACTGACCGTTCAAATGTGCAAAATGCAATGGTTTGTGCAAAATGCAATTATTTGTGCAAACAGCAATAGCCTATACTGTATGTGCAAAAAATGCTTTTGTGCAAAATATGCTTTAAACATAATTATTAATAAATACAGTTATCTAGGACAATAAATTCAAGCATGTTAATAGTCAAAATAAATTACAGTTAATACAGATTGGCATTTCCACATATGAACTATACTGCAACTACTGTAACATAGATGTTGATACAAAATACAATGGTCTGTGCCAAGGCCTGCTACTTTAAAGTTCAAATACAGTAATTAGCAATTAAAAGTGAGTAGCTAGCAACATGAAAGCACACCAAACAAAAGCGCCATTTAGCATAGCTAAAATCAACAATACAGACGGCATGTCAAGCTACGAATGCTACATTTAAGATTTCTTAATTCGGCAGGCCGAGCATGGTAGACGCATCGGAAGATAAAAGTTCTCACCGGCTAGCCTCACAAGTGTTTACGAAGTCTTCTTAGCATCAGTAATCCAAACATTCCAGTGTCGAGAGCTCAGCACTCCTTATGGGCAATGATCCGTCAATGTTACCGTCAGTTCAGCTCGCGCGGGTTAAACTAATTACTAATCACCTGTGAGCTCTGATGTGCTGCCGTGTTGTAACGCGTCATTTGGCATTTTTTTCTTCTTTTTCTCCAGTGTATTTTTTCCCCCCAGTGACATTAAAAATTGCTAGTTTGACTTGACAATTCCTCTACAGTGTACCACGGAAACCACCAATGGCATTTTCAAGATGACGTAACATTACAAAACGCTTACTACATCACCCATAGGGATGAATGAGAACTGTTACGTTACGTTACAAGTGTGTTGACAGACAGCTGGATCCAGCCTCATGTCCAGTGTACTGTGTCATTCATTTCCTTCAGTCTCTTCTTGGTGCAGGATAAGCAGTTTGCACTGAAAGTTTATATGGCTGCTATTTCTTTGTTCCATCATGTGGTTGATGGCCTCACCATGGGAAAACACCCATTGGTGTCTCAGTTTCTTGAAGGCGCACACCGCCTCCGTCCTGGCAGGACTCTTGAGAGCTCCGTCCTGGGACCTGCCCACAGTGTTGCAGGCGCTGACAGTAGCCCCATACGGACCTTTGAATACGGCCGACTTGAAGTATCTTACACAGAAAACTGTGTTCTTCCTGGTGATCTGTACCGCCAAAAGAGTTGGTGAGTTACATGCACTCTCAGTCAGCGATCAGTGTCTTAGGTGGAAGACTGACTACACTGGGTTGTCGCCATGGCCTAATCCTTCATTCCTTCCCAAGGTTCTGAATCCTCAGATCTTGAACCAGGTGATTGAGGTCAGTGCTCTCACAGACTCTTCACTTGGGTCAGAGAGCATGAATTTGGTAAAGCTTGTGCCAAGTGAGGGCGTTGCGTATATATGTGACACGTATGCACTCAATCAGACATTCTCATCTGCAGCTATTCGTCTGCTATGGCGGAAATAAACATGGAGAGCCATACTACATGCTATATACTGCATACTGCTTCAGTATATACTGCGTACTGGATGCTACACACACCATAGTATACAGCAGGGCTATTCAATTGGCGGCCCACTGGCCACATCCGGCCCAGATGTGGCCCGGACACGGCCCAGATGCGGCCGACGTGATTCATCACCTTTAAAACTAAAATATTGTTATCAGTCTCCAAAGCTTAATATATACTTAATAATATTGATCTAGTGTCTTTTTTGTGAGGTATATTTGTTTTTATTTTGTCTGTATTTTGTTTTTTGATTGTGTGTTTGGATTTTCTGCCTGATTGGATTGGGTTAGAATAGCATGGGCCAACTCCGCCCACTTCACCTGAAATGTATCAGTTAATGAAGTTCAAACATGAACTAGCCGTATTTATTAAAGCGGTTTTATTCTAAGAAGAGTGCCTTGGCATCCCACTTGTTTTTTCTGCTTAATATATACCTTCTAATTTGCAGAATATTAATAAATAGATAATATGTCCCCAAACTACGTCAATTTAAGTGGCATTAATACATTAGGAAATATTTTTTTAAGGTATTTTCCACTGTTCATTCTCTATGGCGATTCTAAGCAAGTACATGTAATTCCGGTTTTGGCCACCAGATGATTTTGGCGCTGTTGCGCAGCCTTTTTATTTATTTTTTAAGCTGGTTTGGTCTATTGATGCAGCATTTCCTCTTATGACAACTGTACTTATATTAGAGTCCTTGCGTGTTTACGTGTTATTTTAAATTTTTCTTTTAGCCTACCTGTTGGAGTGCAAAATAAGTTCTGTAATAGGACATTTAGGGATGAATAATTCACTGATGAAAAAACAAAGTTATGGTATTAAAATATTCTGTTCTGGTCATTTAAAAATGTAAATTTTGTAAATAAATACTTTGTAGCTATTGTTAACATGCAAAGTTATTGTTAAAACAAAGCAAATATGCATTTTTAATCAATGTGTTGCGATTTGATTATTTGAAAATAGTGACCGGGAAAATTTTGCCATCAGTATAACATCAGGGAAACTTTTGCATACTGGTAAAATCATATTTCCCACATACTGCATACGACATACTACTTCATGCTAGAATCAGTATACCAGTAGTACCCAGTACGCATTTTCGAACACGGCAAGACTCTAAACAGAGGTTTTCCCACTGGGTGGTCGACACAATCTCTCATGCCTATGGCAGTCGGAATCTTCCTGTTCCTGGCAACCTAGTCGTGCACTCTACCAGGAGTACAGCTACCTCCTGGGCTGCACTTAGAGGGGTTTCTTTAGCAGAGATCTGTGCAGCAGCTTCCTGGAGCACACTGCGCACATTTGCACGTCTTTACAGAGTCAATGTGGCTGCTTTAGCACCACTGGGCTCGGTGGTTCTTTCTGCTGCTAGTGGGACTTGAAGCATGCGCTATTTTTCGCTCTTCTTTCCTTGCGACTTAGATGGCATTAGTCACCCAGAGTGATGTTTCTCAAACTTTTTCAGGCCGAGGACCACATTGCCTAAAAAAAAAATTTCAGGGACCACCTGCCTTCGCGCCCCCTCGCCAAGTCACATGGTGCTACCATTTAACCAAGTCATTTACACTTCAAATGTTTTAATAAACAGTAAATTACAGGTCTGCCTCTTATAGTGAACAACTA
This sequence comes from Sardinella longiceps, assembly GCA_027497455.2. Classification (NCBI taxonomy): domain Eukaryota; kingdom Metazoa; phylum Chordata; class Actinopteri; order Clupeiformes; family Clupeidae; genus Sardinella; species Sardinella longiceps. Next base: position 10,679 of record JAODXP020001769.1, on the reverse strand, counting down.
ATCTTTGGCCTTCAAATAATGACACAGGCTAAATTCACATATTATTATGGCAATCCCCTCGCGGACCACTTGAGCTCGCTCACGGACCACCAGTGGTCCTCGGACCACACTATGAGAACCACTGGTCTAATGGCACTCCTTCCTTTCATTCTGGTCAGGCATGTTCTAGTGCGAACTGTTCAGCCGTTTATCACATCAAACACCAGGGAGGCACGAGATCCCGGCGGTGCCTCAAGCGTCTCCTTTTCTGGGCATTATCCCACTTGGCCTCACTAAGGGCAATTTACATTCCACTTGTTCTGAATCAAGCAGTGGATCTCCGTTCCAGATATGCGTTTCCTCTGATACCCTTGCTCCCACTGGTCCTGAACAGTCCATCTGGGCGCACAAAGGGTTCTATTGGTGGCCCCACGTTGGCCGGCGAGGCATTGTTTTCCTGCTCTCCTGCGGTTTGTTCATGACAAACCCTGGCCCCTGCCAGTCAGAGCGGACCTTCTTTCACAAGTGGGGTGTCAAATTGGCACCCTAATCCAGTTGTCATGCAGTTGTGGGCCTGGCCCCTTCTCAGTCCCTGCCCCAGGTCCCTGAGCTGAGAGAGGCAGTTCTGCCTTGAGACCATAAGCAATGCTAGGGCACCCTCCACTCGAGCAAACGAGCAAACTGCCAACAGAGGTGGCAGTTATTCTCTTTATGGTGTCAAGAGCGAGGCTCTGACCCAAAGACATGACCAGTGGTGCTGGTGTTGCATTTCCTTCAATCTCTTTTGGACACTGGAAGGGCAGCCAGCACTTTACAGGTCTATGCTGCTGCTATTTCTGCATTCCATGATCCAGTAGAGGGCCTGTCTATAGGGAAGCACCCGATGGTGTCACGGTTTTTAAAAGGCGCTAAGCGTCTGTGGCCAGGAAGAGTTCTGAGGGCTCCGTCTTGGGATCTTCCCGTGGTATTGAGATCCTTGACCTCAGCCCCGTATGAGCTACTGGATCAATCTGAGATCAAGTTTTTAACACAAAACTTTGTTTGTGCTCTAGCAAAAGAGTAAGTGAGCTGCATGCACTCTCTGAGTGCTGAATACAACTGTGCCCAGTGAGGGCCTTGCGGGCCTACCTTGAGCGTACACGGCCACTGAGGCTTGTGTTATGGTGATAAGAAGTTGGGTCACCCAGTCTCAAAGCAACGTTGTCCCACTGGTTTGTGGATACTATTGCCCAGGCTTATACTGGGCAGGGGTTCCCATTGTGCATTGTGGCTCACTCCACACGGAGCATGGCCACTTCATGGGCAGCATTGCCGACATTTGTACAGCGGCGTCCTGGAGTATACCATGTACTTTGACCAGGTTTTATAGACTCAATGTGCCCTCTGCCACTGTTGGTACCACGGTTCTTATGACTGCTGCCAGACAAACAAGTGAAGAGGGATCATCTGTCCCTCGCAACACTTCTGGTACTAGTCATCCATAGTGTTAAGACCGTGGTGACGGTCAGAAGTGAGGTCGAAATAGACCGTAACTATGGATCTATGAGACCGAACGATGACCGTCACCCTCCTTTGTCGCTCAGGACGCACCGAAGCGTTCCAGGCAAGGAGGAAGAGGCATGTCCTCCGTATCCATTTTATGCAGGAAGACCTGCCTCCGGTAAGTCATGTGTGACAATGTTGACATTAGGGTCTCGCGACAGGTAGCTGATGATGGCATCATCCATAGTGTTAAGACCGTGGTGACGGTCATCTTTCGGTCTCATAGATCCATAGTTACGGTCGTAACTTACCTTTTCTATCACTCATTTGCAGAAAATGAACACCCCAAATCCATTAAGGTTTGCCTGCTTTCAGACTTCACACACAAGAAAGGGGAGGGGTTTGGGGTTCAGATCTTCTCCTTTGCTGTAGAAGCTAGACATGCATATAGTAGAGTAACTAATAGCTACCATAAGTACCATAAGAGTTTTGCAAGAAATAGAAACAAAATGGAAATTAGCAGCAATGGCTATATAACTTTGTTTTGTTATTTTTGTCCTCTTGCTTTAGGCCAGGATAATATAATGAGGTGTGCTGCATCATTTTTACACCTAGTTGCAACATGGCATTATTCACTGTATTGCTAACAAACACTACCATCATCAAACACACAAAAAACTTTAGGGTAACACATTTTAGGCTAATCACTGAGGAAATTTGGCAATACTACTTTAAAACTTGTGATGGCACCCCTGTAACATGGACCTCATATTCAACAATTTTGAAATCCTGTGCAGTCTTTAAAACTTTACAATTGCCAAAGTAGTGCCCTCTGTTGAAACAAACTCCTCAACAAACTCCTGTCCTTCAGTTGACAAATAAATTGATTAATAAAGCATAAATTAGGCCAAATGAAAATGCGTATGTCTGTGTGCGCGTATCCACGAGGCCTATGCACTCTGTACAAGTGACCCCACCATGGGCGCTCATCGACACAAAATAACCGTCCAAAATGATAAAAGTAGGAAGTATAATAAGCCAATAGCCTGTATTTGATCAGATGACTTGTCCCATTTCTCTTTTAACCTCCTTTTCTCACCTGCACTCACATATGGAAGCCATGGTCAAATTATGATTGATATTGTTCAATGTGCTCTATAAAAGGTATGAAAATGTGTGCAAATATTATTATATATTTTTTTCTATATTATTTCATATATCATGCAATAGAGGTAATATATGGAGGATTATTTGTGACACATCTTTCATTGTATCCATCAATCAATCTTTTATTTTAATTGACAATGTAATGGTCATTAAATCCATTCAAAATTTAATAATACAATATAGGCTAATTTTCAATTTATTTTTCAAAACAATTTGTCAATAAATTTGCATTCAAATATTCAATAATTTATGCAATAATTACTTAATTAATTAATATTTGCAATATTTATTGCATATTATTATTAATAAAACTTTGAAAGGTTCTGAAGGAAAATTTGTGACAAATTCCGAAGGAAAAATTGTGACATTCGGGAATGGAGCGTTCTACCGCAGTCAAGTGTGTACAGTCGGACTCTGGTACAGTCAATCTGTTGAGTTGAGGATCCTGTAGGCTATTAACAAAGACGTTTGTGTATATGTCGTGTTGTTGGTTGCAGTAGCTTAGTCGATCACACAATCTACCCAAGAGACCTTATCAAAACGGTGTTAGTTTATTTTCCTTTCCTACTTGAAAAGAAACTGAGGGAGAACGTTGGCCTAGATAAAATGTCTTTGCTGGCCCAAACATTGCTAATCGCGATTAGCATTCATATTAGCCACACATCGACTTCATATTATGCCAAGGTAATTAAGAGGAAATTTACATCATTCTACACATTTACCAATGTATTTTAAGCAATAAAACTATAACCAACACACTGAAGTTGGAAATAAAAATACTCTACAACCATTCAACAAAAATAAAGTTGCTAATCGCGATTAGCCGCAATGCTAACGGACAACGATGCTAACTTGCAAAAAGCTGCCACCAGGCACATAAGGTTAACATTGAGAATAGATGGATAAACCGGACGTTTTTAATCACTTGTCATTTGTAATATCACATCTTACCTGTGTGGAAATGTCAGGAGCAAACAAGCATGCTATTTTTGTTGTTGTTGTTGAAAGTAATCAGCGTCCTCCTCAGAGCAGCAATCCAAGCCATCCAACGTCGCTTTCTAGCATCTGACGTTCTCCCTCAGTTTCTTTTCAAGTAGGAAAGGAAAATAAACTAACACCGTTTTGATAAGGTCTCTTGGGTAGATTGTGTGATCGACTAAGCTACTGCAACCAACAACACGACATATACACAAACGTCTTTGTTAATAGCCTACAGGATCCTCAACTCAACAGATTGACTGTACCAGAGTCCAACTGTACACACTTGACTGCGGTAGAACGCTCCATTCCTGAATGTCACAATTTTTCCTTCGGAATTTGTCACAAATTTTCCTTCAGAACCTTTCAAAGTTTTATTAATAATAATATGCAATAAATATTGCAAATATTAATTAATTAAGTAATTATTGTATAAATTATTGAATATTTGAATGCAAATTTATTGACAAATTGTTTTGAAAAATAAATTGAAAATTATATTGTATTATTAAATTTTGAATGGATTTAATGACCATTACATTGTCAATTAAAATAAAAGATTGATTGATGGATACAATGAAAGATGTGTCACAAATAATCCTCCATAGTAATAATCTTCACACTGTGGACAGTAGTTTATTTAATTCAATTAAATTTGACTCATTTTCCTCCTCCTTTTGAGTTAAACATTTGAGTTTTACCTTGCTTCAGCTCATCCAGTCGTCCTTTCAGTCTGGCGCTAGTGTTTTTATCTTCAGATTAGTATCCTTGAATACTTCACTTAGCATCTCACCCATAGCATCTTGCTTAAAAATAAAATAAAATAAAAGTAGAATTGTGAAGAATCTTGTGTATAGCATCTTTACTACAAGCTGGCAGAGGCGTGACAATATTGGCTAAACTATGCATACCGCTCCGATTTGGGCCAGAGACAAAATGCCCAACACCATATTTCCAACCGATGGCTTTTGTTAACACTCGGGATACTTTTTGAGTTCACGCTTTGCACACTCTGGACACATGTTCTGAAACATTTACTTAGAAGTGGCAAATATGAGTATGGAAAAAGTGTGGGTTTTTGTTTTAATTTACAGGTGCCTCCATGCAATCTGAGTCACTTGATTTGCAGGTAGTATCTGACCGGAATACATGAATAAAAAAACTATATTGAAAGCTGAGCACCCAAGCAAAGGAATATAGAAATGTATATAAATATATTTCAATACATACTGTAGAACAGTTGAATAGTCTGTGATTGATTGTAACCACTAGCTCAAACTGTTTGCTGAGTAGCAAAGATGTTTAATTTAGTTTAGTTTAGTTTATTTAATTTCAGGGACCATTGCAAATGCATTAATCATGAGATAAGATACATTGCACCAGATTTAGCAAATTTGCTATTTTCCATCTGCAGTCCCTGAGCAGGTAGGGAGATGTTGGAATGACTGTGAGTGTTTTTCTGTCTCCATCTTTCTTTCAGGCGTATTTCTCAGACATAAAGATCAATGAGTTTCCCCTAATCCCTGTCACAGAGCAGCTCAATGAAATGTACAGTAAAGTAGTTCCTACAGAAGAAACACTCCAAATCCCACAGGACCTGGGCTTCAGTGTGGAGGAGTGGGCCCGGATTCAAAAGGCAATGCATTGGGGAGGCCCAGCTCATCAGGTCACCAACCTAGAAATGACCACCAGTCCATACCGCTCCACCTTCATTATTGAGAACTTCAAGGATAGTTACTACGTGGGAGATAAACTCTTTGCCACGATTATTGCTAAGGACTTTATGGGCAGGCCCAAAACCTATGGCGGGGATTTCTTCCAAGCTAAGGTTTATTCAGAGAAATTAAAGGTAATGCCATTAAAGAGGTGGTTACAAACCCATGAGGACCATTCTCAAGATTTATGACTCTTTATTTGTCCTTTTTGTTAAGCAGATATTCATTGCAATTTGTTCACTTTCAGTCAGTTACTATTTTCTAGCTCTAGATGGTGTAAAAAAAAAAAGTGTACACAACTGTAGGCTGCAGTAGGTGTCATCGGATGAAAAATAGGTCCATTCAACAAATGTTGGCTAAATGTTTCTTTTTCCCCCCGCATGGTAGGCGAGTGTGTTTGGAGAGGTCCTGGACCACCAGAATGGCACCTATACTGCCCAGTTTAGTCTACCCTGGGCGGGCCAGGCGCTGGTGTCGGTTCGTCTGATTCACTCCAGTGAGGGTGTGGAGATCATCAAGCGCAACCGGGACACGGATCCGAATCTTATTGATTTCTACGGCTACTTTGAGGGCAAGGACCCCCAGGGTGCCCCATTGGAGGAGAGAGTGGTGTGCAATGCCAAATGGCCTGGGGTGGAACTGGGGGGGAAAGGGGACTGCTGCTGTGAGTACCCCGACGCCAAGACAGGGCTGACATGGTATTGCCGCAAACCCCCAACTCTGCCATGCAGTAGCTTTGTGTACCACTCTTTTGCTAATCTTAAGAATCAAAGGACACACCTAGAGAACACCATCATGGGCCAGTAAGTAGGCAAAAAGAGAGAAAGAAATTAATTTCAAAAGTATGTAGCAGATACTTTTATCCAGAGCAATGTACAATAATGAAAATAAAAGAATAAAGAAAATAAACAACAACATGGCATTTAAAGGAGAAATCAATCCAGGGTAATTCCTTGTTTGATGCCCCTAGAACACCTTGTATTATTGTTTGTAGACTGTGTTTAAATGTTCATTTGGGCTCAGTTTTGTAATGTATGACTTGTGCTATGAGATATTAAGAAAAACACCTTATATTTTCTCAGAAAATATCTGAACCGCGTGATCACAGGTGATTCACGTGTGATAACAGTCTTGAGCTCTAATTTTACTAAAGGTATGTTTATTTATTTATTTATTTTTTTAGTTAGAGTAATAATCAACTTACTCACAACTATCTTTTTCTCTCTCCCTCTGTCTCTCTATCTCTCCCCCTTGTTTCTTTCATTCTGTTTTCATGTTTCTCATTTTACTCAATGGAATAGCCTATAGTAATATGAATGATGGTGATTTAAGAAATTAACACAAATTAATGTCAGCTCCAACACTGAAACATCCTCATCCTCTCCCACCTGTAGGAGCGAGAGACACCTGTAAACCTGGCATGCACACACCAATACCAGCAGGATTCTACATGCAGGACATCTGGACATCATTTGTGTGTGCCACCCGTCATTTTGATACAGCTGACGCAACTCAGTGTCTGAAGGACAAACACATCTATATAATGGGGGACTCCACCAGCAGACAGTGGTTTTACTTCCTCATCCAGACCGTGCCCAGTAAGACACAGTACATAAATATGCATGTACACACACACACACACACACACACACACACACACACTCTCTCTCTCTCTCTCTCTCTCTCTCTCTCTCTCTCTCTCTCTCTCTCTCTCTCTCTCTCTCTCTCTCAATGTGTTACAGATTTTCTCAGTCGCTTTGGTACATTTCTCACATCAGAATTGAAATTCTCAAAACTACTTGTCCAATCTTGTCACTTATCAAAAAAACAGTTTCACTTTCATACATCCATGCAAAAAAGTGCACAATTGTTTATGCAATTTGGGGGCACTGACTATTTGAATGAGAAAAAAACTTCATTTTGGCACATAGGTAAACACTTTTGGGAGAGATATGAGCTTTTGCTGGTGAACCATGGTGTTTTGCTGAATCATCCAGTTTAGTTTTGCAAAAAGTAGTAAAAAGTGTGGAGAACGTCTGGTCTATTTGGAGAAATGAGCCTTGGCAAGTGAGAAGGATCTGTGCAGTTTGGGTGGCACTGACTCTTTACATGGGAAAGGAATTAGATCTGAAGTATGGGTGAACAGTTTTGGGAGAGATATGTGCAGTTTAGCTATGTTGTTGTGCATAATTGTCAATTGTGCCAAAAGATCTTAGAATTTTGAGAACGTAATTCCTGTTTCAAGAAATGAGCCAAACCAATAGAGAATAAGTGTAATTTCTGCCTGCTTGCCAAATAGCTTCACACACTGAAGCCTGATTAACCCACTGTCCCCTCCCAGCTCTGAAGCAGATGAACCTGCACACAGAGGGCCGTGTTGGACCCCATATGGCTGTGGATGCACAGAATAACATCGACCTGTACTATCGCTCACACGGACTCCCTCGGCGCTGCGGCAAGGTCCCAGTCACAAACTTGCACTACATCAGTAATGAGATTGATGGCATGGCTGGCGGGCCGCACACTGTTATCGTCCTCAACGTTTGGTCACACTTCATTTTCCTCCCTCTTTCTTATTACGCCTACCGGGTGTCCCTGATCCGACGTGCAGTCCTGGCATTGCTGGCACGGGCTCCACAGACCAAGGTCATCATCAAGACAGCCAATACAGCACGCAAGGTCAACATTTTAAGCCTTCCTGAAGTTTAGTAAAAAAGAAAAAGAAAATCACTGCTCATCTGTTGAGGTGCAGTAGCTCAATTAAAAGTGAAGAAAAACCCACAAACTCAAGTCTTTGCAAAAATAGTTGTTTTTTTTACTCTTATGTGCTGCAAGAGTTTGGTCTTATTCAGGCAGACCTTCTAGGTTATTTACTCTGCCTGAAGAAGGTGTCAGACCGAAAGCTTGCAGCACATAGAGTAAAAAAAACACTTGAGTGCGCAGATTTTTCTTCATTTTTAATTAAGCCTTCCTGAAGTAACACACTAGAATACAGTACTGCACATGGGCCAGTTTAGAATCATTCATGTGACTGTGTGTATGTGTGTGTATCCTCATGCTCCAAGTCAAAATTCCATATGCAACATCATCTGTAGGCCTACTGTTCTGAAAGATGTGTATTTATCCTTAAATGGACACCTGGCAACATTTCATGCAATTTTGATGTTTATTTGTCATGTTTATTTATCAGCATTTTTAATAATCTCCTTAATATTTTCTATGAATCACTTTAGTTTGCTCTTTGGACTGCCTTCTTCACTTACAATATACAGATTTTTGGTGGCGAGCCACTGTCAAATGAACCTGAATTAGCATTTTCTGATCTTGTCTGTCAACATAACTCAATGTGATCATTGCTGGTTCTTGTTCTTTGGTTTGCAAACAAATCCACTTTATCATTATTATTCAATTACCAACTCTTTCAAGAGTTAAAAAGGGGTAAAAAATGTATAGGCTTGCAGGGTATGCCTATAATGTATGATTTTAAAATGAATGTAATTCTATTCAGATAGATGATCAAATCTCCAGCCCAGTCTCCACATGTAGCTTTCTGTGTTGACTGAGTCTTGCCTCTGTAGTGACTATACCACCAGGTAGCCCAGGGGTGTGGAAGGGGAGAGGTGTAATATGGTAGGCTGTTAAAATCATTAAATAATATCAATCAAGTCAAGTCAAAGTCAAAGAGTGCTATATTGGCATGACAAAACAGAATTTGCATTGCCAAAGCAGTAATACAGGATAGTATAGACAAGCATTGAAATGATAAACATTTACATGGTAACATCCTAAAGTTAACAACTGTATACTAAAGATCAAGGAAGTTAATATAAATAATAAATATCAAAATAAATATCAATCATCTATGTGTCTGTATGTGTATGTATGTGTGTTTTCCAGGACTTTGTTGGCAGAGACTGGCTTTCCTTGCAGCTGGACAAAATTCTTCGAGAAACATTCCGTGACGTGGGCGTTTACATCCTGGACGTGTGGCAGATGACCGCCTGTCATTACAGTATAGAGAACATCCATCCTGTCCCAGAGGTCGTCTCAAATGAAGTGGACATTCTTCTCTCTTTTATCTGCCCCAAGTAATGTGATTACAGTTTTTCTCAGACGCTTTGGTTCATTACTCAGTTCAGAAATGAAATTCTCAAACTTCGCAACTTTGAGAAATTTCAACTTGGCTACACCTCTTAACTTGGCTGGCTGTCTCGATAACTGGCCTGGACTTTTTCATTGAGCAAAAGACTATCCTGTTGGCAACATCACCACATCACTTGCCCAATAAAAAAGCCTCAATACCCCTCAGAACACATTGTTTTAAGACAGCCAGTTAATCTACCCTGATATCAGACCTATGAATGCCTTATGGTTCCCTGCTAACAATTTTTGGTTCCGGGAACGTTATCTGTTGGGTAAGGGAACGATGCATGAAGGATGTTTCGGTTCTCTGAAAATTTTTTTAGACAGAACCTTCACTGTTGGTTACCTTGTTTGTCTAGGTGAATGTTCCAGTGATATTCTCCTAACGTCACATTTGGGAGAAAAAAATATGAATTTAGTAGACAATAAACAGATGCATTAGATGGGATTTGAACCGAGGTTGCCTGTGTGACATATGTGTGCGCTACCACCGTGCTATGATATAAGTCAATGTAAAAAAAAAGTAGTTCAAAGTTGTTTGATAATAATTTAACCTATAATCTCTTTTAGACATTAATTTAAATAGCCTACCATTATCAAAAATAACCAGGTGGTAACGTTATGCAAAGGTCACAGTGTAACCATTACGGAATGTTATATTTTTAACATTCTCCGAACTATAATAGCAAAACGTTCTTGAAATACCCATATGAGAACCATGGTCGAATGTTAGTTAAAGTTCCCATAACATTCTGTGTTAGCGGGTTGACTCCCAGGTGAGAGGTTAATTAGAAATTACACATTTTACACAAATTACCAGACGTTTCCATTTCTACATATCCAGACATACTGGCAACTGAATTGTATTCAAATGACTTCGAAGGAGCTGAGATGGCACTTCCAAATGTTTCCACCTTGGGAACTCGAAACAAGCCAACTAATCTGGACGAAGAGGGCATCTGCAGCTGTTTTGGTGCACTTTCATTTGCTTTGTATGAGTAATGACATCACAACCTCTCACGTAAGCACAACATACAGTAGTTTAATGGTACACCAGCGTATAGGCTACAGACTGATAAAAAGGAACCTCAAAAAGAAAAGTTGGCATTATGTTTTTAGGCCTGTATTTTTTGGTGTGTCAATTCTTTCTTACAGTAATGTCTACAGTGTCTCCTCATTCCTCTGTAGTGCCAGTAACTGCATGGCTTTTTCTGT
>JAODXP020001768.1:0-24679 GCA_027497455.2 Sardinella longiceps | reverse complement strand
TCGTTCAATCCTCTTTGAACAGAGAAAAATGACTTGGTGATTATAATGACTCTGCATTAGCCTGGCGGTCACCAAACTAAAATCACAAGTGATATTTAGTCTGGAGACCCAAACTGCAAAAACAATACCTGTTAGTCTTGGTACCTGTTTTTATTTTGGCATTGGAGGTAGCTATGCTTCTTTGAGTGTGTGTGTGTGTGTGTGTGTGTGTGTGTGTGTGTGTGTGTGTGTGTGTGTGTGTGTGTGTATGTGTAAACCCATCTGACTTAAGGATGTGTTTTGGTTCTTGCTATTGTGCTAACTTACTTTAGCATGAGTACCTACTGTTTTTTGTTTATTCACTAGTTTTCTGTTAGTTTTCCAATACACTTATTTTTATACATTTTTGAATGTGATATAAGTGTGTGTGTGTGTGTGTGCAAGGGCGTCAGTTTGGTTTCTGAAGTGCTGGGGACAAAAACACTGATATACAGCTTGGTTCCAAAGTGCTGGGGATAGAAATTTCTTAATGTTTCTTTTATCCTTCTGTCTATACAAAATTGCAACATGTAAGCCTATCTTCTCGCAAAAAAAAAAAAAAAAAAAAAAATTAGGCCTATCTAGGTGATACGTGAGGAATTTATGTTTGGACAGCTTTGCGCACGCGAGCGCTTGCAATCTGCTGCGCTCTCTCGGCAGATCTCAGACCTAGGCTATAACGTAAAATAAAGCTTGTAATGTGACGGAAAAATAATTAACATGATCCCAGTCCAGTGGAAAGCATATAGAAACAGAATGTTTGTTTGTTGACAGTAAAAACATGTTGCTTCGTTGGTCTGGGAACCGAAAGTGAAAGTGGATACATTTGGATAAATACGGTGTATGGGAGAAGGGCGATTAGGCCTTTTGCGTTTAGGCAAGAGTCGTTTAGGCCCCCTGCCATCGTTTAGGCCAACAGGGAGCAGTAGTTTAGCCACAGGGAGCAGTCGTTTAGGCCAGGCTACAGCAGCTGAAATCTTTGCATCTCCACTTTTTATTAGCCAATTATTGTACATTCGTTATTATAAGACATAAATCAGCTCTACTGGTCTGTCTGAGTAGCCTACAAATCGATGGTAAATTATTTAATAACCAGTGTGGAAACTTTTTTTTTTTTTTTTAATAAAATGGTGATTTATAAATTCATAAAATTGTGGAAATAATCATCCGCATTGCGTTAGATTCGCGCGGTTTGTGAGAATTAAAATACATTTATAAAATAAGCATCGCATTGTCATCGAAAGGGTGACTGATCTGAAACCACCACATTCTCCCTTAGGCCTACAATTGAACCATCCAGTCCATAACTTGTTCATATCTTGCGCGCACGTGAGCGCAATGGAAGGTGAAGGGAACAAGAGGCTAGCTCTAGGCTTTGCGTCTGCATTAAATTCCCTTCGCAGATTTCCTTCCTTTAAGGTGATGTCATCTTTGTTCACGATTGAACCAAGCATATCACTTGAACTAGAACAGGCTAGACTTAATGGTTGACGGCGACTTTACTTGCTGTGAAATAATTCTTGGGACGTTTTGCGTTGTTTCAAAAGTGTTGGTACATTGCATTGTCTAATGTGCAAGGAGATCGCTTAAATGTTTACCGTTAATGCACTGAAAGTTATTCATAGGCTTACTGAAAACTGATGAACGTGCTGCAAGTCTCTCACTCTTGTTCCCATCACCTGCCAAACCTTTCCAAAGAATAATAATAGGCAGAAAATGTACGGAACTTATTCAAAAGAAAAATAGCTGCCCCGGTCAGTGATGCAGAATGACGCTGCGAAAGTTATGCTTTTAAAAGTCATTAAACGTCTCGAAAACAAACTCAATGGTTCATATGAACTAACTGCTCTATTACTCCCAATGTAAATGATTGTAACCACACAGTTTGATAGCAATTTAAGTCCCAAACAAAACGTTAATCTCTTGGTCATCAAACGTCGGGCTGAACGGTTAAAAGACGCTACTTCCCCAGCTGATGCGTCTTCAAACAAAAGCTTGCGGTAAGTTCCTATAACTTCACCAAAGTCACAAGTCTTCGATTCAGACTTTAGCCTACATGAACACGCAGAAGTAGTCTATGTCTGATCTTGTACAGTATGTAACATGACCTACAATCACTGAGACAGGCTACCACAAAGTAAATGTTAGAATTTGCACATAAGGCCTAGGGAAAATCTGACTTTACACCAAGTCTAGATGAGCACAGCTGTTGTTTAGACCTTGCCTGATCTTTTTTTTTTTTGCCTTAAGTGAGATTGGCTTTATTTTTGAAAATTCTCTGGCAGTGGAGGAATTCTATATGAGCGATGCTGATCCAACGTTAACGTTAATTGCGCAAGCAGACAACTTTCCTTGTAGGCTATTCGCGTGGATATCGTAGCCCTGGCATTTACGTAGGCCTACCATGGTTAGAGATTTTCTGTTAATGACATGTTATTTTAAATTGTCAATAGTGATGGGGACAAAATCTGTCATAACAAAAAGTCCCTGGGACATATCCCCGGCGTCCCCGGCTAAAATGACGCGCTTGTGTGTGTGTGTGTGTGTGTGTGTGTGTGTGTGTGTGTGTGTGTGTGTGTGTGTGTGTGTGTGCTTAAAAAGTGGTAATGTTCACCAAAACACAGACACAAGTCTGCTTGAATAAATCTTGTTGACATCCTGGTAGCAGATCCAGTGTCCATGAATAAGCAGGTTTTGATGAGAACTATGTGGGCTATGTGTGCCCAGGACCAGTCTTACTACTCAGGTTGAGTAGTAAGAACAGTGGAGGAAGCTTTTCCACTTGTCACTACCCACAGCAAATAAAAAACAGGAACATCCCTGTCACCTTCAGTCTAGGTGTTCATGTTCAACAGATCACTTAGAGGGAACTACACTATTCATCATTAGACTTTTCTACTCATACCAGCGATATGGTGGGGGTAAGTCATTTTATTTTTTTAAAGTGATGATTATGATTATGAAATGATTGTGGTATAGGCCTACAACACATGAAACTAGAAATTGTAATTCCATGGAAATTACATAGTGCATGCAAAATGTAAAAAAAAGTTTTATGAAAGTGACATTTTTTGCATAAACATCTGATAAGAGAAATAAAACATGATATAGTTGCTAAACCATTGAAGTTGTTGCTAAGGAAGAAAGTAAGTAAGATAAGTACAGTAACTAAGTAAGATTCTGTATGTAAGTAAGATATTAAGTATGGTGGTTGCCATGCTGGTTGCTACATTGAACAAGGTTTCTTAAGGTTGTTGCTAGGGCGTTGCTAAGGCGGATAAGGCGGTTGCTATGCTGGTTGCTTTGTTGATCATGTTGGATGCAATGTTGATTGCTACGTCATCAATGTGGAAGTTGTTCCTAAGAAGTTTCAAGTTTGTGTAAGGTTGTTGCTAGGGCGTTGCTAAGACGGACATGGTGGTTGCTGTGCTGGTTGCTACGTTGATCATGTTGGTGGCTATGTTGATTGCTAAGTCATAGTCGTGAAAGTGGTTCCTAAGGCATTGCAAGGGCGCTACAAACTGTTGCTAAGCTGTTGCTAAGGCGGATATGGTGGTTGCTATGGTGTTTGCTACGTTGATCATGTTGGATGCAATGTTGATTGCAACGTCACAAACGTAAAGGTTGTTCCCAAAAAGTTGCAAGGTTGATTAAGGTTGTTGTTAGGCTGTTGCTAAGGCGGACATGGCGGTCGTTATGCTGGTTGCAACATTGATCATCTTGGTTGCTTTGTTGATGCTTAGGTCATAATTGTTGAAGTGGTTCATAAGACATTGCAAGGCTGCTGGAAGCTGTTGCTAGGCCGTTGCTAGGGCGGACATGGCGGTTGCTATGTTGATCATGTTGGTTGCTATGTTGTTTGCCATGTCATAATTGTTGGAGTGGTTCCTGAGACGTTGCAAGGGTGCTGGAAGCTGTTGCTAGGCCGTGACATTTTTTGCATAAACATCTGATAAGAGAAAAAACATGATATAGTTGCTAAACCATTGAAGTTGATGCTAATGCATAAAGTAAGTAAGATAAGTATAGCAACTAAGTAAGATACGGATACTGTATGTAAGTAAGATATTAAGTAAGATATGGTGGTTGCCATGCTGGTTGCTACATTGAACATGTTGGTTGCTATGTTGTTTGCTAGGTCATTATTGTGGAGGTGGTTTCCAAGACATTACAACGGTGCTGGAAGGTGTTGCTAAGGCGGATATGGTGGTTGCTATACTGGTTGCTACGTTGATCATGTTAGATACAATGTTGATTGCTACGTCACCAATGTGGAAGTTGTTCCTAAGAAGTTGCAAGGTTTTTTAAAGTTGTTGCTAGGGCGTTGCTAAGGCGGATATGACGGTTGCTGTGCTGGTTGTTACGTTGATCATATTGGATGCAATGTTGATTGCTAGGTCATTATCGTGGAAGTGGTTCCAAAGGCATTGCAAGGGCGCCAGAAACTGTTGCTAGGCGGTTGCTATGTTGATCATGTTGGTTGCTATGTTGATCATGTTGGTTGCTATGTTGATTGCCATGTCATCATTGTTGGAATGGTTCATGAGACGTTGCAAGGGTGCTGGAAGCTGTTGCTAGGCCGTTGCTAGGGCGGACATGTCTGTTGCTATGCTGGTTGCCATGTTCGTAATGTTGGTTGCTATGCTGGACATGGCGGTTGCTATGTTGATCATGTTGGTTGCTATGTTGATTGCCATGTCATCATTGTTGAAGTGGTTCCCAAGACGTTACAATGGTGCTGGAAGCTGTTGCTAGGCCGTTGCTAGGGCGGATATTCTGGTTGCTATGCTGGTTGCTATGCTAATCATATTGATGCCAGCTCATTAATGTGGAAGTTGGTGCAAAGGATGAAAGTTGCATTTACAGTTGATAGAAGGAAGAGTAGATATTGTGAGACGCGGCCTTTGGCCGCGTCCAGTGCTACCAGTAGTGGCTATTGCAAAAGATGATGAAAGGTTGATAGTAGAATTGTTGAAGAAAAGAAGAAAAATCTGAAGGAAGACCAACAAGTTGCAAAGAAGTTGCAAAAAAGTAGAATTGTATGATAGTTGGATGAATACAGATTGTTACAATAGTTAAAGTAGTTGAAAAAGTGGGACGCAGCCTTTGGCTGCGTCAAATGGTTGATTGTTGATGATTACATAAAAAGTTGGTTATTGTAACTTGTTTAAAAATGTAGAAAAAGTTGATTTAATGCAGCTGATAGTAGTTTCTAGTTGAAATAGAATTCTCATGCAAATAAAGTTCCGACTGCCAGCAGAAGCAGTGGAATGTTTACAGTAAGTGGCTAAGGTGACAACAATGTTCTATAGAATGCTGAAAGTTCCACCCTTCATTTCAATGGGACTTTTTTTCACTTGTTTATTGCCGATTACGCAAAAAGTATAAAAGTTGCAAAAATGAAAAGTAGAAGCAACACTCACCAATTGCAGAGCTACGCAACGGTGTTTGAATGAAGTTGATATGTTGAACGGTTGAAGCTGAATTAATCGCAGAAAGGTGTGTGGAATAATAATAATAAGAAGCAACCGAATAACAATATAGTGCATTGCTTTGCATGCACTATAATAAAACAATTTAGTGAAATCAAACACAATACCAGTAATATTTTGTATTTTAATGTTGTATTAGCTAGCTTCATTGTTTTATAACATATTGTCATACATGTATTATATATGAAATAAGTGAAATAAGCGTGTAAGTATATTGGTTAATTGTTGTATGTATGTATCGTATGTATCGTCTTGGTTGTTATAACGACACAGTTACACAACTGTAGTCAGTAAGATTATTTTGATGGCTTTTGTCTTGTTAGCCTGACATAGCCCGCCCATAATATGAATGTTCATACGTATCATGGTCTGGGCACGGTCCTCTGGGGCGTGTTTACATCGGTAGAGACTCTACCGGCCAATAAGCGAAGCTGATTAGACGAGCTGTCCAATCGTTTCAAACCAGAACTGAATGCCCTCCCCCCGCAGTATAATCGCGTCAGGTTAAAGAACCTCCAGACCATGAATACGGATAAACAGCAGTATTATGGTCGGGCTATGTCAGGCTAGTGTCTTGTGTCAGCTGACTTGTTTTGAGAGTATAGCCTGAAGCCTCAAACATGACAAGCGTTCATTGATGGCACTCCAGTATTAAACTTCTCAATGTGATATCTTTGTCCAGCCTGCCGCTCCGAGCCATTCATGACATCTTGCCTCTTGCCTGATGTCATGTCTAATGAAAGATAAATATGTGTTTTTGCTCTACTCACTGTACTCTGGTATCATTTATCACCTTTTGTACATAGCTGTTACACAAGCCCTCCTTAGGGAAATGCTTTAGTGCTTTGCATAAGTGTGCTTGTTTTTGAATTGATTCTTATTTTTTCATTTTATTCTTATTTTTTTATTCTAATAAGTTTTTTTCCCCCTCTGTCTACATTTTGTTTTCCACCCAGTGAGCTGCCACTCTAATCAGTGAAAGCTGGCGCCCCAAAGTCAACCTCCGTAGAAAAGCCAAGTAAAGCTAGATAGCACAAATTTTATTTTTTGTATTTTTGTACACCATGGACATTGACATATGTATTGTATGATTTTGACATGATCTAAAAAGAAAAAAAAAAAACTTCAGCACATTAATACACTTGGTGCACACCTGATTAAAAGTTCATTTTCTACGGAATGGAGAGTCTATTCTTGACAATAATATGAAATGGGCAGGGAGCTTTGGAGATCACCATCCATTACTCCGAAAAATAAGCCACGCTCTTCACTGCGTGGAATTCGGTGGAGTTCTTCACTGCGCTTCTCCACTGCGTCAGTGCCGCCCAGAATGACCATATTTGGCATGTCCCTCATGATTCCAGGAAATGAGTCCTCATGATTTATCTCTGTAATAGATCTCTGCTTTCGTTTTACTGACAGACTCGACCTGTGGGATGCTCCCTGCTGTTCAATAAAGACATGCATTGTTATTAACATGCTGGACTATTTAAGTCAGTGATAGAGGCGATAAACGCCACATGGTGTCAGAAGTAAAACTAATGTGAGGAGAGGACACAGAACGTGAGTTTGAGAGAACCGAAGTGTGCATCGCCATGGCAAAGTTCACGCCACCGGAGCAGTTCGACTTTTCCAAGCCTGAAGCGTGGCCTGACTGGAAGCAGAGGTTTACCAGATATCGGGTAGCTTCACAGCTCATGGATGATGATGAAACGGAGGTAGGCTAGGTGTGTGTCTGTCTCTGTGTGAGTCTGTGTGTGTGTCTGTGTACAACATAACTCGAAAAGTACTGCACGGATTTGGATGAAATTTTCGGACCACGTCTGTATTGGAACAAGGAAGAACTGAGACGATTTTGGTGGTGATCGGTGATCCAGAAAACCCCCTGGAGTGGATTTTATCAAAAGTGAAACTAACATTTCCGCTGTCCCATAGATGCAACATCATCCAGCTGCGTCTCATCTAAAACGCCCAGTCTTCACTAAACCGCCCTCACACAGTACTGCCCCTTACTTCGTCACTGTCAACGTGCTGCTTTGTTATTGAACATCCGGGTTCTCATGTGCTATCGCTAGCCTCGATAGATAGGAAAGTGAAAGCATTTGGCGACTCGTTTGTATTTTGTCCAGAGTAAAGTTCGTGAAAATGACTCTTATTCCGATTGTAAAAGGAGTATTTGCAATATTTAAGTCATGCAGATTGTTTGATGTCAAACGGAAAAAGAGTTAACAGGAGACGTAGGCCTACATCAAGCAAATATTTTTCGGTGTATCCCTACGTAATACCAGTGAATACACTCAATGAGGCCCCTTCCTTTACATTACAGATAGCCTACTGACTGAATCCGCAGAGCTCATAAGTCACGCGGCACGTCCCTCTACGTTATAGTATGATAACGATAACACAAAAACAGTTTTATTCCGCCATGGAGACCATACAGAAAACTTGCACTTCCTAGGTTGCATGTTGCATGCCCCTTCCTTTACATTACAGATAGCCTAGTGACTGAAACCGCAGAGCTCATAAGTCACGCGGCACGTCCCTCTACGTTATAGTATGATAACGATAACACAAAAACAGTTTTATTCCGCCATGGAGACCATACAGAAAACTTGCACTTCCTAGGTTGCATGTTGAACGTCACTTACGAGCTGGGGACACTTCTATGCCGCCCCCACCACCTTTAGCACACATTGGATGATTAAATAAAACAGAATTGTAACTCTCAAACCGTTTATTTCAAACAAACATGAACAGTGAAGTTTAGTTTATTGGTTTATTTGACAGGAGCCATGTACCAGTTAGCTACAAAGCTATTTTACATCTGTAGACATATTAAAACACATTTCAGACCGGCATAACAAATAAATAAATAAATAAATAAGCAATAAATAAACAAATAAAAAAAATACCAAAAACACATTATAGACCAGAATAGCAAATAAATAAAATGAATAAACAAAATAAGAAATAAAGAATGAATAAAACTGGATTAAAGCTGTGGCACAAGGTCAGGAATCAGCTTGGCAGTATTAAGTTTCTCTCCTTTTCCCTAGTTTCTCTTCTTTCTTTTTCAAACTGAACAAATAAAATCCTTAAACTTACTAGATACTATTATATTATATTGCAAACATATCCCCCAATCCTCTCTCTCTCTCTCTCAAAAAAAGAAGCATGTCTCAGAACACAAAACAAAAAAAGCCTGAGATATCCCTACCCCCAGTTTTAGAGATAAGAAATTAGAACTTACACCTTGCTCTGTTAAGGATATGGTATTATTAACTAATTTGCATTAACTTCAAGGATTTCAGGACAATTTGTGGTCAGATACATTAAAATGCTGTGCAGTGAGTTGGGAGACTGGCTGGACTGTGTGTGTGTGTGTGTGTGTGTGTGTGTGTGTGTGTGTGTGTGTGTGTGTGTGTGTGTGTGTGTGTGTGTGTTAGTGCCAGGCAAGGAGTCAGACATCTTCTATGATGATATCCTATTAAAAAAAAACAGCATTCCCATGTCCAAGCAGAGCGTCTCCTTGATGATCCTCTGCAGGATCTCCAGGGGGAGGACAGGCCTGTCCATCGCTGCCACTTGTTCTGCGGGGCTGAGGAGAGGGAAAGAGAGAATACACCAAATAAAAAATAAATGCAAGGTTTGCTTTGAATGATTTACTGCTTTGGGCAATGGCTTGATATTTAGATATTAGTTGTTTTTGGTCCAAAGCCAACCACTTTGCACCTGCACTCACACATGCCATTAGCAAAACCTGGAGGTCAGTCAGATAAGTGGTTCAAGAGTTACACAGGGAGGCAACCATCTTCATGAGCAGCCAATATGAACAGAGAGAAAATTATGCAATATGTATGAGTAGTGAGAAAATTATGGATACAGTGTATAATGACATTTGTTGTTTTTGGTCCAAAGCCAACAACTTCGCACTGCTCTCACACATGCAATTAGCAAGACCTGTAGCAAATTGATGGTAAGTCAGATGAGTGGTTCAAGAGTTACACAGGGAGGCTACGCTGGATGCATGAAGTGAAAACCATTTCTGCTGTAACAATTAACTTCCACTGTGATCAATGGAACTGGTTACACCACTGCAGTGCAGTGAACATCCTAAAAACAAAATAGACCACTTTTTCATGTGCTTATGATATAAATTGACTTAATGTTAATGTAAAGCATCCTGTGTAGCCCGTGGGTTATGCATGGAATAGACAAACAGGGTAACAGACAGGCCTTCCATGCATTAATAGATAGATGTTGGCAAATGGCAAAGTACATTCTTTAATACCTTTCTCTGCTGAATGCTTCAAGGGTGGGACCAACATGCGTTGATGGCGAGGGCAAGAAAGGTGTTCCAGCTTGTTCTGTTGGGGTACAGAAAGAGAGAGGGTGAGGTTTAACTACTATCTTCATGAGCAGCCACTATGAGCAGAGAGGAAAATACTCAATGTTTCTTTTGTATAACTTATTACTATGTGGGCAAATGGCAAAGTACAATGTAATACCTCTCCCAGCGTGCAGCCTCCAGGGTTTGGCTGACATGTGCCACAGATGTGCTACCTTGACTTGTAGGGCTACAAGCGGGGGGGAAAAAAAGGGGGGGGGGGGGTGTTGGGTTAGCAATCATCTTCATGATCACCCAATATGTATGAGTAGTGAGGAAATTATGGATACAGTATATAATTGGCTTAATATTAAGATATTTGGTGTTTTTGGTCCAAAGCCAACCACTTCGCACTGCTCTCACACATGCCATTAGCAAGACCTGTAGCAAATTGATGGTCAGTCAGATGAGTGGCTCAAGAGTTACACAGGGAGGCTACGCTGGATGCATGAAGTGAAAGCCACTTCTGCCGTAACAATTAACTTCCACTGTGATCAATGGAGCTGGTTACACCACAGAAGGCAGTGCAGTGAACATCCTAAAAACAAAATAGACCACTTTTTCATGTGCTTATGATATAAATTGACTTAATGTCAATGTAAAGCATCCTGTGTCGCCCACGGGTTTTGCATGGAATAGACACACAGGGTAACAGACAGGCCTTCCATGCATTAATAGATAGATGTTGGCAAATGGCAAAGTACATTCTTTAATACCTTTCTCTGCTCAATGCTTCAAGGGTGGGACCAACATGTGTTAATGGCGAGGGCAAGAAAGGTGTTCCAGCTTGTTCTGTTGGGGTACAGAGAGAGAGAGAGAGAGGGTGAGGTTTAACTACCAGCTTCATGAGCATACAATATGAGCAGAGAGGAAAATACTCAAAATTTCTTTTGTGTAACTTATTGCTATGTGGGCAAATGGTAAAGTACAATCTCTAATACTGTACCTCTCCATGCATGCGGCCTCCAGGGTTTGGCTGACAGGTGCCACAGATGTGCTACGTTGACCTGTAGGGCTACAGGAAACGTATGAATGTATGAGTAGTGAGGAAATTATGAATACAGTATATAATATTTCAGTAGGGATCCCTGCAGCAGCTGTTGGCACCACCACCTCCAAATAGACAACATATCAACCTGTACAGTAAAAAGATGAACTATGCATATGAATATTGCATATTCAATTTCTACGCCGAGAGGAGCTAGAGCGAGGCGAAGCGGTCATCAATCGACCTAAAAACTGTTGTACAATCACCACAATGACTCTTAAGCTGCTAAATAAAGGTAAATTGAACTAAAAATGTTAGTATAGTAGCGTAGCATAGTTCCCTTTTAAAGGTCTCCATAGCTTTTTACAAGGTTATAGTACTGGCAATGTACAGAGATGTAGTCCTTTCCTTCAATAGCTAAGTGTATATGGTGAATGTTAACTGTAGGCTCAAATAGGATGGCTGGAATATTAAAAAAACATATATTCCACTACATATTCTTTTAAGATTCAGAAAACTCACCTCCCCAAAATCACACGTCTTTTCCAGTGTGGCGTACATTGCATACTGAAAAAAACAAACAAACAAACAAACAAAAAACATCAGGACCTGTTAGTTAGTCTGCAAACGCAATATCAGTAATCATTTTGTAAAATATTGTAGGCTCTCTCACCATCAACATATATACCCCACAGCTGTTGCTTTGGTACTGGCAAGATGCACCCTGTAATTGAGAAAAAAAACGCAATTTCTTAACAATAATTATCATTAAATGATGGCTGTATACAGATCTCCACCCTCAATAGCTTTGATTATGTCATCAAATCACAGTTAACAATCAAGACTGTAGCAGTGTAAGCAACTTGACTAAATGCAAAGATGTGCAGGTACGCATTTTACCTCATCATCCAAACAATTCATAACGTTAGCATACTTTCACAGTTCAGGTTTAATATCTGTGCACAGGTCCATGGCGCCGTTGTGCTTAACCACGTTAACCTTGCTTCTCAATCGTATCGTATTTCATGATGGCCGTATACAGATCTCCACCCTCAATAGCTTTGATTATGTCATCAAATCACAGTTAACAATCAAGACTGTAGCAGTGTAAGCAACTTGACTAAATGCAAAGATTTGCAGGCACACATTTGACCTCATCAGCCAAACAATTCATAACGTTAGCATACTTTCACAGTTCAGGTTTAATCTGTGCACAGGTCCATGGCGCCGTTGAGCTTAACCACGTTAACCTTGCTTCTCAATCGTATCGTATTTCAAATAACAGTTTTGTTTAGCACTTATATTATGGGGTACTTTCTTTTTAGGTAGCGTTAGCTGCTAAGCGTACACCACATACAGTAGGACGAGAGAAGAGAACACGACCCTAACGTTAGCTGCTAACGTTAACGTTATATCTGTCTGTCGAATTCGAATGCAATTAAGATTACAACCTTAATGTCAGTAACCTGACTCCCGCGCAGATGAATGAATACACGAGTGTCTGCGAAAGCTAGGCTACAATGTCAGTGCATGTTGTCGAAATAATCAATATAGCCAACTTACCAACATAATCTAGAGCGGTGTGCGCCATAGCTTTCAGAAATTGATTTGAGAATGACATCATACCCAGTGTCCCTTGCGAAATTCTTCACGATTGGCCAATCTGCAAATTCTTGGAACGCCCATGGGCGTGCTGGCATTAAGGCGGAACCGTCAATACTGCAGCTGGACCCTTCTCCATAGATGAGCCACCCCCTTTTTCTTGGAAACCATTTGATCATGTGATAGGATTTGGACATAGAGGGAATCATGGAAAAATCTGTGGAAAAAGCAAGTAGGCTACATGGGAAATTTGGTTTAAAAGTTATGAGCCGCCTAAAAAGGTGATTTTTTTGCATCACATGTGAATTCTGTCACATCCAATGTTAAGACGATTTAGATAAAACCTGAATAGAATAATATTAAAATGAATTGTATCTCAATTAGGGCTCTTGTAAGCTATTATGTAATGGCTAAACAAAATCTTGAATGTGACCCTAACTTGTTGGGTGAGGCATCTTTTCCAAAATCATGTAGTGGGGTCAATTGAGCCATAGACTGTGAAGCTGAGAGCAAAGTTACATGTCACGTTTGGAAGACATACTGATTTTGTAGATGGTGAGGAATTAGTTTTATCCAACGAACCAGACTGTACGTGCCAGAATACACTGACTAAGAACTAAGAAGAGTGGATTCTCAGGACAGAAAGAGAGCCCAACTAATTACACTCGTCTCTGTCAGGCATTACCGGTAGGCTACATCAGCTAGAAACTTTCATGTAAACTTTTCGAGTGCACATGAATGGGTCATTCCGTGTGAAATCAACCAGTGATGGACCGGTCACCCTGTCTGAAAAATCAGAAAAAAATTACAGTTGTTTGTATACTCAACCTATGCTTGAATCTGAAATAGTAAGTCTGTATCACTAATGGTTGCAAAAGTACAGCCATTTGAAAGTTCAAGTAATTTTAAGCATTTTGGTGAACAAGCCTTTTGTCCAACTTCCAACATAACTGGCTCTTTTAGTATTTCACACACAATGATGAAACCATGTGCATAGAAACACATTTTCCTGCAGAGTTCAAAAATCTACTCAGATCAGATGTATCTTGTGTAGTTTCCCCTCTCCAGAGCTCTGAAGATGGCTGTAAATTCTATGTGTGATTTCACACCACCACCTTTCAGGGCTTCTTGTTCAAAAAGGAAGTGAGACAAATTTATCTGAGTTTTTTTCCCACTCAAATATGGATTTTGCGGTCCTGTTTATGCATTAACTTTTGTTGACAATGTTATCATACTGTCAGAGCATTTCTTCAAAGATGGTTCCAATTTTGGAAAATGCTGTTTTCATCCTCTTATTTTACCATGTGGACAGTTTGCAAGATTTTTTTAAATTTTACCATGACTCATTCAGTATCTGAGGAACATCTGTCCAAAATTTTGTGTTGTTGCTGAGTCTCGTTATTGTGATATGATTTTTTGAAAATATTCATAGTTTGCAGTGACGTCAATCGAACGGGTACCTGGCGGGCAGAGGGCTTC
The DNA here is from genome assembly GCA_027497455.2 of Sardinella longiceps. Classification (NCBI taxonomy): domain Eukaryota; kingdom Metazoa; phylum Chordata; class Actinopteri; order Clupeiformes; family Clupeidae; genus Sardinella; species Sardinella longiceps. The sequence continues at coordinate 10,713 of JAODXP020001768.1, read as the reverse complement.
GTTCTGCTATCAGAAAACCGGTGTTACGTTAAGTTACCGGACGTTTGCGCTCCATAAAAGTTTATAAAATTATCAATCATCTCGCCCGTCTATTGGCATTGACATGGTGAACAGAAAGATACGACTGTGCCTACAGTAGCTTTATCGTCTTTTTGTTAAATCAACATCCTGCCGGCGGCATTGGCAGCAGCGCGGTGAAGTTAGCAGGGCGTATGATATTGGCAGCACCCAATTAACGTTAAACCCTCACATAATGATTTATGTAACAAGAGCCAAAGAGTTTCTCAAACAACGAAACTTCTGAGAAAACATGATGATGTTATTAACTTGCTTAGGCTACTTTATGGAGTAGCCACAGATCGTTGAATACCCTACTCTTATAACTAACTCTTCCTTCCTCACCTTCTGAACTCAAAAAGCTAACGGAGCTAAGCGGTCGTTGCCGTATCTGGAAAGGCACCAAAATCCCACGGCATGTTAGTTGAACGTACATTAAATCACAGATAGACCTATTATACCAGAAAATGCAGAGGAAAACAGCAATACAAACACCAAATAAATGACAGCTTGTTCATCCCATAGCTTACATCAAGTTTAGCCTGGTCCAACCGCTAACGTTAGCTTTCAATTTCAGCCTACCTTTTGACATCAAAATAATCCTTATTTTCGCACTTCTTCATATCTTGTTCGTTTCAGGTGGCAAGTGTAATCCAATAGTTGGTCCAGTACATAATAATGCAACAGTTAAGTGAACACAACTAAAACCAGCTGGCTCTGGAAGTTAATTTAACCATTAATCTTGAGAAAGATGTGCAGCCGACCTAAGCTGCGCTGCTAACTGGCATTATCCATTTGTCAGTAAGCTAATATTTTGCATAGGATATTTGATAATGCGATTGATATATAGGCTAGGGTTAATTACAGATAATTTTGCTGAAATTAATCACTGCCATATTCACGTAAACCATACATTTTATTTTGATTTCAAGTATCAGTGGTAAAAATACTGTATGGAGGGCAGTGGAGGGAATGTTTTTTTGCCCGCCAGTCCCATACGTCATAGTAGCCGGAATCTTCGGGTGAAAACTATGAATTGTCAGTAACTCCACTGATTTACATTGACTTCCATTGTATTGAAAGTGCACCACATATGGCGCAATGTGGTACTGCAGATAAGCAAGGAGAAATCCAGCATAAAGCCAATAGGCCCATTGTTCCAGTTACCTGAATGCTGTCTTTCAGAAAAAGAACATAAAAATTGATTATAGACCAAATAACAAACAAACTAATGCTGAGTGAATGGGGCAGAACTAAATAGAAATGAAAGTAAGTTGTTGGGTAGGATTTCTCCTTTGATTCAGTGGATTTACTGACAATATTTTCAAAAAATCATATCTAAATAACGAGACTCAGCAACAACACCAAATTTTGGATAGGTGTTCCTCAGATACTGAATGACTCATAGTAAAATTTTAAAAAATCTTGCTAACTGTCCACGTGGTGAAATGAGAGGATGAATATGGCCTTTGTAAAAATCATACCTGTTTTTAAAAAAATGCTCTGACAGTATGATAACAATATCAACAAAAGTTAATGCACAAACAGGACTACAAAATCCATATGTGAATAGGAAAAATACTCCGATAAATTTGTCTCACTTAGTTTTTGCACAAGAAGCCCTGAAAGGTGGAGGTGTCAAAACAAGTATAGAATTTATTGCCATTTTCAAAGCTTTGGAGGGGGAAAATAAAACCAGATACATCTGATCTGAGCTGATTTTTGAATTCTACAGGAAAATGTGTTTCTATTCACATGGTTTCACAATTGTGTGTGAAATACTGAAAGAGCCAGCAATGTTGGAAGTTGAACAAAAGGCTTGTTCACCAAAATGCTTAAAAATACTTGAAATTTCAAATGGCTGTACTTTTGCAACCATTAGTGATACAGACTTACTATTTCAGATTCAAGCATAGGTTGAGCATACAAACAACTGTAATTTTTTTCAGATTTTTCAGAGAGGGTGACCGGTCCGTCACTGGTTGATTTCACACGGAATGACCCGAATTCTATCCATAGATTCTATCAGCAATAAAAGTTAGAGCTAGCTGTTACCTTCTACTGCATAGAACCCAATTCATTCTTCACATACTTTCGCCGGCCATCTAGGTGCAGTACCACCGGATGCATGCATATGCTTGCAATTTAATGTCAAGAGGGATGAGGTGGGGGAATATGTGTGTGTGTGTGTGTGTGTGTCGGGGGGGGGGGGGACGTGCTTCCTCTCCAAATGCTTTTCTAGTTTATTACTTGTTACTGTCATTTTAAAGTAAACCCTTACATTACAATATTAGTGTTTTGAAAATGTAAGGATTTACATTACTGTTGCATTATATAAGTTCAGGCCCGTAGCCTTTGCTAATTCATTATGAATGTTGAGAATAACAAGCAGAGACTGTGAAGTTCTATATTAATTCCGGCACAGCACACGTTTTACCCTTGCTGACCTCTCAGTGATTTTTGGCAAATTTGTATGATGGAAAAAAAAACACCACTTCATTCCAAGTTAAAAATGAATTGTAACTTGAGTTACTCACAATTGTACCGAGTAAAATATTACAATTTTTTTCTGTAATACCTTACACTACCAAGTTACTACAAAAAGCAATGAATTACAGTTATTAGTTATTTTTGTAACTCATTACTCCCAACACTGATAAATACTTTATTACATGGCCAAATTCAACGTTATCTAAGCCTGGCGAATGGCAAACTAGAAATCACAAGTGATATTTAGTCTGGAGACCTACCCATTGCATTTCTCGTAGCGGAAGTGTCGTTTACGATCGTCCAGAGCCGTTTATTGGGCGCTACAAATGTCTATCATAACACATAGCTCGGAGCCAATACCAGAGCCACCACGTGACGTAAAATGTGATAGAGGGCTGTGCTAGTCCCTTTTTGTTCTGTGATTGGATATCGAGAGCAGGCGAGAAAATTGGCCATGGTCACCATGCTGCTTTGCAGAGTGAAATGAAATAAGCGTGCAAAGGAGCATGGGAACTCCCAGGCTAACGTTATCTATGAGTGTGCTAAGTTTCACTCAAGAGTCCAGCTTTCCGGTGAAAACGTGAAGGCATTTGTCAGGCAGCTTTATGAGCTAGCTTAAAATTGTGATTTTGGGGATCAAAAAAAGGATCAAATGCGCAACCACTTAGTGATTGGAATTCGTGATAAGTAAGTGTCACAAAAGCTGCAAATGAAAAGTGATCCAACACTACGGACTGCCATTTGGCCAGACATTGTGAGTTAATAGAAACACAGAACACAGAGGGAGGACAAGGCAAGGAGCACATGGATAACACAAACTGTAAACTGGACTGGTATGACAACACAATGGCTCTTTATAAAAAAAAGGACAGAGCAGGCTCTACCTGCTGAGACGACTCAGATCTTTTGGTGTGCAAGGGGAACTTTTAAAGACTTTTTTTAATACTGTGGTGGCATCAGCCATTTTTTATGGGGTGGTATGCTGGGGCGGTGGTATCTCTGTAAGTGACAGAAAGAGACTGAATAAGCTGGTGAGGAAGGCAAGTGCTGTCCTGGGATGTCAGCTTGACCCAGTGGAGGTGGTGGGGGAAAGAAGGATGGCAGGGAAGTTGTTTTCTGTGCTAGACAATGACAAACACCCAATAACACAGCACTTACCAGTTGTTTTAGTGGTAGGCTGATTCACCCAGCATGTGTGAAGGAGAAACATCGCCAGTCTTTTCTCCCCACTGCTGTGAGACTATATAACCAGCGTCATCAGAAAAGAGCATGTTTTACAGTAGAGCTAGACCTGTTTTATTGATATTATTTATTATTTATACCTGACTGTTTTGTGATGTACTGCATGTCATCTGTGGCTGTTGACATAGCTATTGTTAATGCTCTACTCTGATGTCGTATACTGATGAGGTACTCAGGTATACAGTATTATTATCCTGTGGTGTGGGTAGTGACATGGGAGACTGATGTGGGTGTCTGTGTGAATCTGTGTGTACAGTATGTCAGATGGATGAAGTTTGATGGCTGCCTCTGTTTATCTTGGATGCTGTCCATTGTGAAACTAATAAAGGGATATCTTATCTTATAAAATCAGTCAGAAAGACAGAACAGAAGAGAACTGGCAATGTAACAAAAGCAAGTAAAAAGACAAAAAAAGGAGCATGCACAAGATGTGGGCGAAATCATACTGATGTTGAACAGTGTCCTGCTAAAGGAAAAAAATGCAAACGTAACAAAATTGAACACTTTGCTGCAGCATGCTTTTCAAAGACAGCTGTACATTAAATAACTGAAACTGATGAGGATGTCACTGTGTTCTTAGGATCAGTAGAGCTCAAGCAAGTAGAACTCAAGCAAAGCAAAGATGCACTGTTAGCCTTGGCGCACCACTTTGACTTTAGCAGATATGCCAGTCGAATTTAAAATTGATTCCGGTGCTGACACTTCAGCAATGTCAGAGGCTACCTATGAAGCATTATAGAACAAGCCAAAACCTAGTGAAGTAAAAAATACTTTGCAGAGTCCTGGTGGCATTGTAGCCACAAGGGCACAGTTTTTAGCCAAAATTAAAGCTCATGTCAATGGCCAGCTACGGAACTGCTGCTTTCGTGTAGTAGTGGTCAAGACCAATGGAGAAAACCTCCTTAGCCGAACAGTGGCAACAGTGGGCTTAATCAGGTGCATTGACGAGATCTATACATTTAGTGGCGTAGGCACATTAATAGGAGAACTGGTGAAAATCACCATGAGAGATGGTGCACAGCCATACAGCAAGTTGAAGAGGAGCTAAAATGAATGGAGTTGATGGGCATAATAGAGAAAGTGACTGAGCTGACCCAATGGTGTGCACCCATGGTTCCGGTAGTAAAAAAAAATGGAAAAATAAGAATTTGTGTTGACTTGAAAAGACTCAACGAGAATGTGAAACGTTCATATTACCTACTTTGGACGATATATTGGCAAACTAGAAGAGCACAGTGTTCTCCAGCTTAGATGCCGAGAGTGGATTTTGGCAAATCCCTATAGAGGAAAACAGTGCGTGCCTGACCACCTTTATTACACTGCCAGGTAGATACTGTTTTAAAAGGCTACCATTTGGCATTACATCAGCGCCCGAAATTTTTCAAAGAAAAATGTCAGACCTGCTGCATGGTCATGTGGGGACAGTCGTGTACATGGACGATATTTTAGTATCAAGAGAAACATAGGAAATTCACGACCAGAGGCTAAAGCGTGTCCTGGAGGACACGTCAGCTCAGGCAAGTGCCGACTTAGCCAGCCAGAACTGAACTTCCTAGGACAGGTAAGACGGTATAGCCCCAAACCAAGAGAGGGTTAAAGCCATAAGGCCTATGGAACCACTCCAGAACGTGAGTGAATTGAGACGGCTGCTTGGTGTAGTGAACTACATTGGGCGTTACTTACCCAACCTCTCCACCGTATTGCAACCGCTCAATGAGCTGTTTTAGACCGGCCGTGATTGGGTCTTTGAGTTCTTAGATCCAGCTAAACCAACTATAGTCAGTGCGGATGCAAACAGTTATGGGCTTGGAGGAGTTCTCATGCAGAGCCATGATGGAGCACTGAAGCCTGTAGCGTTTTACTTGCGTACACGGACCGACGCTGAAAAGAGGTACGCTCAGATTGAAAAAGAGTGCATTGCAGGAGTGTGGGCCTCTGAGCGTTTCTACCAGCATCTTTGTGGCTTAGAGAGATACAAGTTGCTAACAGATCACAAGCCGCTGGTGACTATTATCAACTCGAAAGACCTCGACACCACACCTTTACATTGTCAGCGCCTGCTCATCAGGTTAATAAAGTTTTATCCAGTTGCAGAATATGTTCCTGGGAAACACCTAGTGGTCACAGACGCCCTGTCTAGGCAAACTATGGCAGACACCGCTCCAGGTGACTTGGAGGCAGAGGTCAAAGTGGACGTGGAAGACGACCTAAGAGTGAGAAAGCCAACTATTGAACAGATAAAAGATGAGACGAGAACAGATGTCAAACTCCAGTGTGTCCTCAACTACGTCCACAATGGGTGGCCGGAACACTTGAAGAGCGTAGCGATGAAAGCGAACGCATACTTCAGAAAACTTGGTTCACTCAGTTAAGCCAATGGATTGCTGTGACGGCAAACAGATTGTGATCCCTGTGAGTATGAGAGAAAACATGCTGCAGAAGATTCACGAGGGCCATCAAGGCCTTACGAAATGCAGAGAGTGACTTAAAGGTGCTGTGTGGTGGCCTGGCATCGCCAGTAATGTGACAAAGCTTGTGTCGTCATGTAAACATTGTAACATCTACAGACCGAGCCAGAACAAAGAACCTTTGATTACCACCCCATTGCCAGATCTACCATGGCAAAAGCTCGCTGCCTACCTGTGCGAGTACAAAGGTCATCAATATCTAATTGTGATAGACTATTTCTCCAGATGGCTCAAGATCTTAGACCTGCCGAAAACAAATTCATAAACTGTAATAAAGAAGCTGAAAAGCATCTTCACGAGATTCGGAACTCCAGAGGAGCTTATGACGGCCTCAGTCCTCAGCTGATGGGTTTGGACACTTCGCAGCTGAGTACAATTTCCAAAACCTTACGTCAAGCCCTCATTTCCCTCAATCCAACGGCATGGCAGAACGCTCTGTGAAGACCGCAAAGTGGCTTTGTTGTATATGTTCAATAAAGACGTGCGTTGTTCATAACATGCTGGACTATTTAAGTCATTGATAGTGGCGATAAACGCCACATATGTTACTCCCTCATTCATATCTGTTTATTGCTCTGTGTGCTTTCCTAGAGAAACTCTAGATGGGCAATGCCGCCGCCCCCACCGACCTATCAGAACGCTTGGACGAGCCAGGGGGACCAGCCACCAAGTTATGAGGAAGCTCTTTTGGACACACAGAGTCACTCTCTCCAGGTAAACACATGACAGTGTAAGAAAATTACTTCCAGTCACTTCCTGGTGATCTGTTAAGAGATAAGACATAGACAAACTCAACAAACAGGGGTTTTTGTGTGCATGACTTTGGCAAAATGAAGTTAGACAAGCAAATGTTGACAGAAATAATAAACTGTATTTTGACGAACAGCAATGGAAAAAAAGTTGTAGGTGGTGAACACATTTTATCACCTCATGAAAGACCAAATAGTGGTAACTAATTACTCCTTTTTATCTACCTGTTTTCTTTTGTTTTTTTAAATAAATTTTTGTTTCCACCAATGCTAGGCTCCAGCACCACCAGTTGCGGCATATTCAGCATTTCCTTGTCCCAATCCTATTTATCCTCCTCTACCTCCATATGAAGCCCAAGCCCCTGGAGCCACGTCGCTCGCTCACTACCCAGCACAAGCGCCAGGGACCAACCCATTCTCTAACCATCCAGCCCAAACCCCCGTGGGCCACTCACTCCCTCACTCAACATCCCAGAGAAGAGATTCAATTGGAATGCAGCGTTTTATGGTAGGCTCCATACTGGTGAGAAATACTTGGAAAAGAAAATTAGTATTTCGCTTTGTTCTTCTGACATTCTGTACTGTGTACTAGGTTGTGTCAGTATGGTGCAAAAACATATTTTGATATAAACATGATTGTGACTTTCGGTTGACCACAAACATGAGGCACATGTTGTGCAAATTTGGATAGGAAAATGGTCACCTATTTAAAGTTTCCGTGTTGATATTGGACAAAAATTTAGTTCCATTAACAGTAAATGATTTCCATTTCAAAGCATTCATCCAGTAAGAACATTTTCTCTGTCCTGTACATCCAGTAAGAACGTTTTTCTGTTTTTCTTAGAGTAATGAGGAACTCATGGGATGGTGGAGAGCTGTGAAACGTGAGTACCAAATCAAACTAACCTTCATCATCGCTAACAAAAGCAGCAGTTCATGACTCATCTGCTGTTTACTGGTATCAGTACAGAGTTAATGGAAGGCTGCCAGCTAATGGTCAGGACTTATTTGAATAGAGACCTTACTGCAAGAGCTCACAAAGCAGAGTCTGACGTTTTTCAATGTGTCGGGACAGTTATCAACTCAGAAATGTGCTCTGGTTAAACACCCTTTGTGCGTCTGTTGACTGATAACAACGTAAAGTCATGTTTGTCTTTCAGCATGGGAAAAAATGTCCAATTCTCCGGAGACAGATCCTAGGTAGGTACCTTTATGGCTCTTATAAACAGACTCGCTGGGGCAGCAAGCATGAAACACACTCATTCCATTTTTATTTATATACTCCATGTTTTGATCTTGAGATGGATTTTGAGTGTCCACTGCATATGTAGCCGAGGTTGGTTTGAACGCTCACAGGTCTTGAAGCCGCCGCCTTGTCAACGTCAATGAACCTACAACGTGGGAGATGATTTTGAGTGTGTACTGCATACCCTAATGATACAGTATCCACACTGTCTGTGCTTCTATTGACACTGGTGCTGTTTCCCATTGGTAGCAGAAAGGCTCAATCACAGTGTATCCTCTCTAATCCCTAAGCCCTAAAACATCTGTCATGAAGGAACTAATCATGAAAGTCCATTCATGCGGGTGTAGGGCTTTGGAAGGAGACATTGACATTGCATAAGTACTGTATCAGTTTATTTATATGGATCAAAATGAAATTGGCTAGTATATTTAAGGAACTAAGATGCCAATCTCCCTCAATCTCTCTCTATCTCCCTCTCTCCCTCCCTCCTTCTCTCTCTCTCTCTCTCTCTCTCTCTCTCTCTCTCTCTCTCTCAGGATGCTTGCCAAGAAGGTGCAGAGGGCCATTCAGCTGTACCGCCTCCTGATGTCCACCCACGGCCAGGTGCTGCAGATGCACATCAACGAGCTGCAGAGGACCTCTGACAGCATCACAAAGGCCTACAACGCCCAGAAGGCAGCGGGGGTCACACGTGCCGCCGGAGTCGTAGCTGTGACGGGCATCGTCATGGCCCCCTTCACCTTGGGCACCTCCCTGGTTATAACAGTGGTTGGCATTGGGGTGGCGGCGGTGGGAAGCCTCACCAAGAAATTGGTTAAGAAATCGGTGGCTATTAACCAGGACAGAAGGGCCCTGGAGGCTAATGTGCAAGATTACCACAACAAGCTGGAGGACATTCAGAACTGCCTCCAGTTCATCTACACAGGGATGGAGCACATGGGACAGAATAACCTGTCCATTTTATTAGGGGTAGACATGGACGCCGGGCAGGTGGGCAAGATTTTGGAGAAGGCAGGGGTGGTGGCGCAGGGGCTGGGAGCGGCTAGCGGGTCGTCTGATATCCTTCGAGGATTCGCAGGGGACATCGGGACTTTCTACAGCAAGAAAAATCAAACACAGTTAAAGAAGGGCAAGGAACATAAATTTGGCAAAACTCTCCACAAGGTGGTGGGCCGACTCCAAAACACACAAAACGAACTGACTCAAGTGTTTTGATATGTCGCCTTACCACACATAAAACATTTAGAGGACACAAGAATGTTGGCACCGTATAGGTTTCACACCCCATGTTACACAACATAATGAAATTAAAGACATGAAACTCTACAGGTCCCACCTGGTTTTACCTGAAAATTGTGACTGTAAACTGTGTTAAATTTAAAACTTCAGCACACAGAATATTCTTCCCTTTGTCTGAAGCATATTTTGAAATACAGTACAATATTTTTCTATTAGTTACGCTACAGTACATAATCATACTGTTCTGTAAAACTGTATTATGTTATGTGACTCGCTTCATATTGCCTTAATCATCTGTAGATATCAAATGCACTATTCTGTATATTAAGCTATTTAAATTGCGTATCACTGCTTTGTTTGTAAACACTCTCTGGTCACTCCACTGTGTACAAGAACCCTCCCCTCATGTAAATAAACACATTACATAAAGTTTAGTACTTGTTATTCATAGTTTAATGCTACGCTTTCTCATTGTTTCACTTTGTGCACTTTTTGGGTCTGGGGCCTGACACCTGGCAACTCTCAACATGCACAAACTTCCTCATATATTTCTGTACAGAAACACAGTATGCTGGACTTGATGGCTAATTCACTTACATTTTAATTGTAGCATGGGAAGAGGTGGCGAGATGTGGATGAGGTGCACAGGGAAAATATGTTTAAGAACTACTGCTCTAGGGAACAGATTTGAATAGGCTAGTCAATCTTACATTTTAAGATTGATCACAAACAAAAATAAAAATAAAATCTCAAAATTAGCCATTACATGACCGAAACACCAGATTTGCATTATAAATACAATGACATCCTCACACTTTTTGCAAAACCCTTTAAGACAGAGATGATATCTTTAGAAAGTCAATGGCCTCAAAAAAATACTTCATAAATTAACCAAATGGTACAACCGTTGTTACCTCACTCACGTCAGATGTAGCGCTAACGTGCATACATCTGATGGTCACCGATAGACAAGTTATTTCAGGAGCCAGAAATCCTTGAATCTAACTGGACAAACGGCTTGTCCATCAATTTAATTGACGTACACTTCAGCCAATCACATCGAAACCAACCGATGACGCTGGTTACGTTTGTTGGATTGGTTGGATTCAAAACAGTTGCTTCTTCGCTACGTCACACCTCTACAGCAGCCAGCAGCCCTGATTGGTTCGGTTAGAAAATATTGGGCTTGAAATCGCTCTGAAGGGCCTCAACATCAGATCGA
>JAODXP020001765.1:0-25119 GCA_027497455.2 Sardinella longiceps | reverse complement strand
TGTCAAGCAATTAAAGCAGAGGTGGCCAAACTTTTCTGTTTGCAGAGGCCACATACTGTACTGAAAAACCTAAACTGTTAAGGGCCAATGTAAAATTCAACACACCGTTTTAAATAAGTTTTGATTGGAAAATGTGACTGTGTTTTAGGATAAGAAAACCTGCAGGCCATTTAATAATGTTACTCTCTTTAATGATTCTATTGACAAACATCTCACCAGAACTGAACATACATGTACAATAGGCTAGTGCAGTATGAGATTAATTTAATAATGGGCCACATTACATTTATTTTTTTTTAATTCATGACCGGCCGCATGAAAGGGAGCAAAGGGTCTTAAATGGCACCCGGGTTGTAATTTGGCCAACCATGAGGTACTGTGTAAGCACTTGCAAGAAGTAGGACCCCATGTGACCTTGACCTTTGACCCCTCAATCTCGATTGCTTAATCAGTTCATCTTACCCCTGAAGTGATTAAGTGCAAATTTCTTAAAAGATCCTTCAATCCCCTTGGGGAAATAGTGTAAACCAGGGGTAGGGCACCTATGGGTCACGAGCCAGATGTGGCTCTTCTGATGGTTGCATCTGGCTCGCAGACAAATCTTTAATAAAAAGAATGATAACGTTAAAAATATAAAACATTCTCATGTAGGCCTAATTCAATCCATTCATCTATCTATTTCAGTCCAAGGTGACTGAAATTCGGCTAGCTTTGCTGGTGCTTTAGCAATTGTGAGAAAGGGAAAACCATTCACAGATGGGGAGTATGCCAAAACACTCATGCTTGATGTTGCCTGTGAACTTTATGATGACTTTTCGAATAAAGACAAGATAATGAAACGAATAAAGGACATGCCTCTGACATGCCTCTATATTGTATGGTTCTCATGGAATTAAATTTTAAAATATGTGGCGTTCATGGCTCTCTTAGCTAAAAAGGGTCTCTACCCCTGGTGTAAACTGCTTTAGATAGCGTTCATCTGAATGGAGAATGGTTATGTCTTGGTACAATTTTTTTGACCTTGTTTCAGCAGGGCTTTGCACAGAAACCTGAACCGCCACTGCTGCTGCTACTACTACTACAACTAACTAATAATAATAACAATTTTATTCATAGAATAACTGCATGTGGGCACCAACACTATTCCATCCAGCCCCTTCTCCTTTCCCTTTAGGTTGCTTCAGCACAATCAACTGTTCACAAGCAACAGCGCCATCTTCAGGCTGAACGCTAGAAAGAAGAAAAAAACAGCTCTGAAACTTTCTGATGTCTTCTGATGTCAACCTTCATCTCAAAATCTGCATACAGTATATGTCTCAAAAGAGAATTCATTTGGTAGCATTTACCAACTTCCAACTTAAGTCTGTAAATAATAAACAAGTTCATAAATGGTTATGAAGTACAGTCTCTAACAAAACCGAAATTCTATAATGCTAGGCCTATATGCTATAAATAATACAAACAGCCTATTTGAGAATACCCCAAGGGCATTACCATAATAATAATCAGAAAGAAAGAAAAAAAATTCTCTGCTGTTATATGTGATATTTATGGTCATTTTGAATTTGAAGATAGCAACATGTTTCAGTAAAGTTTGTACAGTGTCAACAAAAGGCAGGAAATGTTTAGTAAGTCTAAGCAAATGAGGACAGTTAATGGCATTAATTGCCAAGAAGATTTTGTATAAAAAAGGGCATTCTTTCTTGTCCAACACATGATTTCAACAGCCCAACTGATACTATTAAAGTATTTTTTGCTCAAGTTTTAAAACTCATTAACCCATAAAATGATTTCTATTAAAAAATAAGATCTAGTCTAGTTAATTAATAAAATTTGATGTGATGAATGTCTACGTCTTTAAAGGAGAAATACTGTGTGATATGACCCAAAGTATATTGCAATATCATAAAAAGTTGGAATGTTTGTCGGGGAGCAAAATTTAGATAGGTTTACGCAGGCCGGAGAACACGTCTTGCTAGTTGTAGCCAATGGTTGTTGCTTCCGGGGGCACCCAGCTAGGTGGTAAGTAGCTATCTGTACAGTTACAGAAGAAGTTTTCAATGCCTGGTTTTAAATATGAACTACTATCAACGAAGTGCGGGGCTATTTTGAGCCTTTCTATGGCTTAAATCTGAGAGTCACAGTCTCTCTAATGGTCTTTAAATTCATGTTAAGCTTAATAAAGATAGGCCTAGTTTTTACTGTAAATGTTTCTCCTTGTGTTGACTTTTAGCATTATGCACTTTGCCTGCTTCAGTTGATATGATGTCTTTGCACTATTCTCTATCAAATTTAAGGCTTTGAAAAGTTGTGTAAGAAGTGTCTATGAAGCATTATACCATCACACTGGCCTTGGGCCTATATATCCAAAATGATAATTCTTCATGACTGCACTCACTGCAGTCTTACTATGTTAGAATGGAAATATTGAATGTGAGTAATAAAATCTTGAAATCTTCATAACCCTTTATGAATGCTGTTATAATGCTTTATGGAAAAACTTGACAGTAGTTTATGTAAGGGATAACGGCCGACGAGGTGTCCAGTTATTCATTTATAATTGTCGAGGCGGAATCTAGAACTCCGGCGACGCGCGAAGACGGAGTTATTCCGCCAAGACAATTATAAATAAATAACTGGACACCTCGAGAAGTCGTTATCCCGCTTATCTCCCGTATCTATCTATCTCTCGTATATTTGAAGAAGCGTATAAAACGTAAAAGAAATATGCAACTCAAATTTAAAAGAAGCTAACCTGTTCGGTTTGGGTACTACTTTCAGTTGAAAGTAGATCTACCAGGTTGCTTATTGTTGTTATAGTTACCATTCTGAAAGGCATTCATATGGAACGGTAATCAGTTATTAGATGAGTTATTTTTTGGAACTACTTCCAAAGTAGCCGGTTATCTGGAATTAATGGCCACCTAGCAGCCAATCAGAGAAGAGAATGGCGTTCTGAAGGGAGATAAATACTTACATAGAAAGATCCATTTGGAATCCAACAGTGCCAAGTCCAGCCTCAAGTCCCTATAGTGCCCAAGTCCAAATCAAGTCCAAGTCAAGTCCACGGTTGATCCGAGTCAAGTCCATACAAGTCCATACAATAAAAAACGTGCAGGAAGGCTGTCATTTCATAATTTTAGACTGATGGCCAAGAAGTAGGCTAATTTATGTGTAGCGAATTTATGTTCAGGTTCGTAAATGAATAAAAGCCTGGAGGTAACGTTAATAGTGTTGAGAAAACGTCTTCGAGTCCAAACAAAGTAAACACACAAGTCTGAGTTCAAGTCCAAGTCATCAGTACGGAAATTACAGTCAAGTCATAAGTCTGTAGAATTATAGCAAAAGTCGGACTTGAGTCCGAGTCCTGGATACAAACACAACAACATAAAGAATGTTTTTGCTAAAATCTGTAACTTCAGTAGCCTGATTTGACCATCTGCTTTCATATCATTTCACTTTCTGCAAAGCTTCTGGAACATCTCCATTGGCAATAATTTTCTTTCTAAAGGGTGCTATGTTTTTTTCTTCAACCAATCCATGGCCATTCGGTTGCAGAGACGACGCTATCAACATTTGGGAGAAGATGGTGATATGTGGCAGAGTTAAGACGGTAGCCTATGCTTCATATAGGAGAGGAGTCTGGTCGTTGCATCGCTAGGGGCTGTGTTCGGAAGAATGCACTAAGATCCTTTGCCTGTGCGGCGAACCCCAGGTGTGAACTATCGATACACCCGCTTGTTTCAGCGACTCCAGCTGCAAGATCATTGGACTCTGGCTGCTCTGCTTCGACCCTCTCAGGCCCGAGGATAGACTGTCTTCTCCATAGGCTATTTCCTACCGACCTCATGAGACCACTCACTAGGCTACACGGAGCTGCGTGCTGCATTCTGGAGCCGTTAGGCTATTGGATGGATCCTGATGGACTGATCAAAATGGACTATCTTTTTTTATTATTATTATTTGATGCTTTTATTACTTAATTTTATTTTATGATTTTATTATTTTATTTTATTATTTCATTATTTATTAATTTATCTGTTTATTTTGCTTCTTTCTCTCTCTCTCTCTCTCTCTCTCTCTCTCTCTCTCTCTCTCTCTCTCTCTCTTTGAAAACACATTTCACTATGTTTTACGAAAGTATTTCATTGTATGTGACAAATAAACCCTTGAACTTGAACAATCCAAATCTGCTTGGTCATCACTATGTTATATGCCAGTGCTCACGTGGGCCAAGTTCAGCCTTCGCAGCATTTTGAAACATTTTAAAATGGCTTGTATAAAGATATATAGAGTGTTGCAACCATACAGTAGGTTGCAGCCATGTTTTGTTATCTTGAACACGAGGCTGCATGTTTAACGTTGTGGCTTCCATTTCTCACTCAGTTCGCTGATTGGCCGCACAGCTCAGTGCCAGCTAAAATGAAAATGCATTATGCTCTTCCTGACTATCTGGTGGAGAGCAGTGGATCCAGTAGGCGGAGTTCGTCTGGCTATAACATCAGTAGCTCTGCCATCAATCGATAGTGGTTTCATTGAAGCAGCAATGGCATGGTAACATGACAAAAAGTTCATGGGGGCCTGATTTTTGAGCTTGCCATTACAAGTCCATGTTGCTTCAGATACGAGTGCCTGGTCTGTCAAAAGTGGAGAAGGTCATCAGGACTGCAAAACCCCCAAATCATCAGTCACTACAGTCCATCCTCACAGTTAATTTGCAAACCACATTGGGGACTCTATTCAAACGTGCAGGACAGAATATGTTTAAATCACCAAGGACCCCAATCAACCAGCTACACATTCCTAACTACTACCATTAAACAAACTGTATGGATTAGGCAGAACAAGCAAGCTAAGGCTGGGGCTTCATGAGCAAACATAACACACACACTCCCTCACTCAAACAGATAGACACACACATTCTCTTCTCTTCTCTCTCTCTCTCTCTCTCTCTCTCTCTCTCTCTCTCTCTCTCTCTCTCTCTCTTTCTCTCCTCAGCAACACTCATCCAAAAAATGACAATGTCTATACATTAAGTACACAAAGGATGTCTAATGCACTTTGTGTTAATCTCTCCAGCAATACAGGGTCTTACATTTACATTAACATATTTAGCGGACACTTTTATCCACTTACAGTACATTTTTGTTGATTATTTAGTTTCCGCACAGAGCTATAGAGCACAATGGTGCAGCTGGGATTTCAGGCTATAGCCTGCATGCTTCCTCAGATATCCTCATATTTAAATGCACCATGGGTTTTCAACAACATGACCACTTTGTAGGTGGTCCGTGACCTGGGTTACACTTAAAACTTAGTATGGCTGAAACTGATTTCCGAAAACATGATTTGAGAAACAAGCACAGTTTTGAACACAGGAATCATTTTACAACTGTGCTCTCATGTGTCCATCATTCCAAATGTAGTGTAAGAATGAACCCTCTCTGCATACTTGGGTAAATGTGGTGGTCGCTAGTTAAAATATCTCTTCATATGTAATTTGTTGCCATCTCATTGTTTAACATCCCCGCAGCACTGGCCTGATGGTGGGCCGCCAATGACTTCTTGTCAGAACGGTGGTCCCTGGGACTGAACCAGTTGAAAACCCCTGATGTGCACGAAGAGTAAAGCTTTCTAAACAGACAGGGGAAAAAAGAAAATTCTGCATAACTTTGCAGTTATGGGGCTCACTTATGTGGGCCAGGACAGTGCAACAGGTAGTAATGAAAAATTATTACTTTCAAAATGCAGTAACATAGAGCAATAAAGTTAGCTCCAGAAATTTGGTATCAGTGAGACGGGCATGATTCACTTCTACCGCATTGTCATAGAAAGCGTCCTCACCTTCTCCATCTTGGTCTGGTACAGTAGTGCAGCCAGCCAAGGCAAACAACAGCTGGAGAGAGTAGTACGCTGCAGTCTGCTGACCATAGCCTCACACTATAACACCACAAATGCCTGGAAGGCTAACATCATCTATGACCCCCTCCCACCCAGCACACCACTTGTTCACACTCTTACCATCAGGGAAGAGGTACTGAAAGCACTTCATGTAAAACACACGTTTCAGAAACATTAGGCCTACCCCCAAGCTGAATATGGCATAATATAAAGCACTGTTTGCACCTGTACCTGTATGGCCTTATGCCTCATGCACCAAGCACTTAATGAATTACCTCACTTTATACTACTCTGCACTCATTTCTGTGCACTCCCAATGTGCAATACATTATGTCAGTGTTGCATTATGTGCAATGCATATTCGTATCAACTGTATTGTATAAATGGCTACAATAATTAAACCTGAATCTAAAATCTAACTGTACTTGAAGTAACTTGTTTTAATTGCTCATATTCATTTTTGAGTAACATCCTGGTACACTATTCAATAATTCTAGGTTAATTTACCATCTTTCCTGGTCACTATAATGATGGGCTACAATAACCTGATCTTAATGGTTAAAATAGATCATTGAGGTGAATGAAGTCTCTCTCAACTCCCTACATTACATGCCCCCTACCGTCTGTTGGCAAGATGAGAACGATGTCCTTTCTTTGAAGTAGGCCTACCTCTTTGAAGCAACCAGAACAACAAGGCCTGCCCTGTCTCTGCTGAAACTATGCTGGTGGGCTTGGGTGTCACACAACTTCATTGAGAGACCGAGAGATGTCTCTGGAAGTCATGATGGTTGGTGGCCAGTAGATGGCCCTCTTCACTTTGAGCTGAGCGCTCAATGGTGTTTTTTGCCCCCAACGACATCTTCCAGGCAGCGCAGCCTAAAAGGCACTACCTTAACCCTTACCCTAAACCTAACCCCCTCAACCCTTTTCCTATTGGGGGCAGTAGTGCCATGAGGGCAGCGCAGCCTGGAAGGCACCAAGATTCTGACTCACTGTAGAAAAAAAAATAAATAAAAAATAGCCATGGTCTGACTCACAAGCATAGGGTATTCCATCAATCTGGTCCTCTGAACACCTCCCACCAACTGTAAGCTGCTTCTCGAGAGAGGTGGGCTTTCTAGTGCATAGGTCAAATAGGTGGTATATCATCAACCCTACCCACTAACCACACTGTAGCCTAACTTTAAAGTATAGATGAAGATCAGAAAACAGGTTGCCTAATTGAAGGGTTCAGCACTTTAATCGGCATTTGGTAGGATATTATTATCATTGTGCTCAAACATCAAACCTCAAAGAACATGCAGTGACATGCTACACGCTAAAAAATGCTGGGTTAAATTCTCACCCAAATATTGAGTTGCAGCAATTTTACGTTTTATTGTGTCAGTTTAACTCTAATTGGGTTGTTTTGTTTGACCAGGCCTTTTGGTTGGTAGTTTGGAGCAAAGATTCTAGAGAGGTGTGTCTCCAAGAGATAGGCTACAATGATTCTATCCACTGCCTACTGTAGGTCACTTTAAAGGGGAAGTCTGGTTTTTAACATGTTTAGCCCCTTTTCTGGAGTGTCTAGGATGAAATTGAATCATCAACACCAAAATTTTGATGATTGCTCCTGTCTCTGATATTTGGCTCATTTAGAATCCCCCCTTTTCTGCTTCAGAATGGCTTCCTTTGTGCATGTCCGGTAATGTCCTTAAAACAACCCTAAACCTTTATTTTAAAACTTGTGCTGCTCACCAAGTGTTTAGTGGTGTCCATTAGCCTGGGAATTCCCATGCTCCTTTGCGCGCTTATTTCATATCACTTTGCAGAGCAGCATGGTGACCATGGCCGTTTTTCTCGCCTGCTTTCGGTATCCAATCGCAGAACAAAAAGGGATTTGTACGGCCCTCGATTGCATTTTACGTCACGTGGTGGCTCTGGTATTGGCTCCAAGGTATGTACAGATGCTATGATAGACATTCGTAGCGCCCAATAAATGGCTATGGACAATTGTAAACGATGCTTCCGCTACGAGAAATGCAATAGGTAGGTCCCCAGACTAAATATCACTTGTGATATTAGTTTGGCATTCGCCAGGCTAGGTGTCCATTGATGTTCAGAAACAATTAATAGCAAAGTACAGTTTCTGTCACATTTTATATGGTATTTTGAACATTCTGGAACTATTTTTTCCGCTAGCAATACCAACTAGCACAAGAAGGAGAGAAATAAAGCTGGATAGGAACTGTATTTCGCTATGATAATTGTTGTGGAACATCAACAAACTCCACTAACCACTTGGTGAGCTGCACATGTTTTGAAACAAAGGTTTAAGGTTCTTTTAAGGCCATTATCGGACATGCACAAAGCAAGCTATTCTGAAGCAGAAAAGGGAGGATTCTAAATGAGCCAAATATCAGAGACCGGAGCAGTTGTAAAAATTTTGGGGGCTAAACATGTTAAAAACCAAACTTCCCCTTTAACCAGTGCATTGGGTTAACTCAGATTTTCAAATTAATTTGAGCATCTCAGAAGTTTAACTGACATATTACCTCGAAATTATTAATAGAATATTTTTATGAATGCCAATTTGGGTCGTTTTCAACCTATTTCCTATTTTCACTTCTCATCTTTTTGTCAAGATGGTTTGACTGATTATTCTCAACCCATGATCACCTGCTTAGGATAGGATGGTAGGCTTCATCCCGTTAATTTACACTCTATTTGTCCAACAATGAACAACAATGTGGATAAAGACCCTAGTTTTGTCATTCTACCAACATTTGGCACGGGTCGTACCAAAGATTACACATAGGCGGCGCCCCATCGACTGGACGTACTTCTCATGACGCATTTATGGGCGTGGTATACAATACCGTGACTGACGTCTGGTGCGTCAGGCAAGTCAGGTGACTGGCGCAAGGAAATGCTGTCGTCTGGAAAGCTACTAAGGATGAATCGGCCGTCGAGTTATATTTTGCTTGCTGTCTACGCAAGCATAATAAACGGTGAGAAATTGTGATTTCCGTAATAACAGCATGTTCTTCGTTATTGCTTATTTGGGTTGTGTCACTGTATTTAATGTAGTAGCTAGTTGACCTGTCGAGGATGAAACCTGCTACGTAGCTAGCGTTAGCTTCCTCTGTTGAAATGACAGAGCCATACAAATGACAGAAATAGGGTTATTAAATCAGTATTCATTGTATAAGAGACTCATGAATCGGAATCATGTTCTACATATTTTTTCATCGACCTCTATGTTGTGCTCATCCCGTTATTTCCCTTAGATGTCGTGATGCAGCCTATGGTCTGAGTGGATGGGTAACGTTATGGTTGCTGCTGCGCTGTACAATGTCATGTGACTGTAACCTCGGGATGCGGATGTGTTCAACAAATAATATAATGGTCCTAGATGACCATAGCCTAACAAACGTTTGCATAGTCGGTCGGTGTTAGCGTGTATGTCGGTTATTGATATTATCACCATGTCAATTAGGCTGTGACTTGGCAGGGTTTATCGCTAACGTTACATTTGTTACCTTTGATCATTGCACCTGCATCATTCATAATAGCTGAATTGAGTAATGGCTGATTTTATGCTAGTTGTCTTTAACTGATCAATTCTCAAAACCCTCACAGAGTCTTAAACACACACACACACACACACACACACACACACATACATTACGCATTCCAAAATCTGACACTTGGGTGTCACTTAATCTGCTATCGTCACAGAAAGCATTTTGCACCCACATTCAAATTCCCTTATTGGAAATTGCCTTTGGTCACTCTGCCAAACTTTTCCTTGAAGACTGTAACGTTAATTACTGTTTTCTCTCTGCTCCATTCACCAGGTGCATTGGGAGACCGTCTGACTGTGCTGCGTAGCCCGGACTATGTGTCTTTCGTCGATGGACAATGGCCCGTGTCTGGAGAGAAAATTCCAGATCTGGTAGCGCTCACTATGGGCTTCTCTGTTCAGGAGGTAACTTCCCTATTTCACATTCACATGCAGAAGTCTCACTGATTCCCTCTCAACTGAGTTGTTATGCTGCTATGTGTTTATAAATAATGAAATCTCTCTCTCTCTCTCTCTCTCTCTCTCTCTCTCTCTCTCTCTCTCTCTCTCTCTCACACCCTCCCTCCTTGTGTGTGTGTTTTGTGTGTGTGTGTGTGTGTGTGTGTGTGTGTCCTTTTTTAGGATCTTGACTGGCCTGGATTGCAGGCTGGGCCCCTCTTCCAGCGTCCAAGGGCCAATGTGCTGGTGGTAGTCAGAGGAGTGGACAGTCTTGATCTCCCACAAAACATTACCTCCTATCCTCTGGAAAATGTACGAATTTAAGCAGTGCTATGTGTCTCTTTGATATTGTTTAATAGGATTGAGTGACATGTTGGTGCTTATATGTAGAATTTCCATTATTCGTTCATTAATTCTATGGTAGTTATTATATTCTAATAGTTTGATTGTTTTAAAACACCTGACATTTTCATTCTAACTACTTTAAATACTTACTACTTTCTTGTTGCGTTATTGTCCATGGTATTGGTGAACGTACTTCTCCACTTTTAACAGTCATGTGGTTATGACTGATTCTTTCTCTCTCACCACAGCCTGTACCCTTTACCTTGGATAGCGTGGCTAACACTGTCCACACCCTGTTTGCTGAGAGTACGCCTGTGGTTCTGCAACTTGCACCCAGTGAGGAGGTAAAGAACAATCAGGCTAACCAACACTGACTAACTCACACCTTCCCTCACACATACACACTCATCCAAATAGCAAGATGCAGGCTGTGTCACTGTGAAACGTGTCAGTTCAGTTACAACTGCAGTGTTACTTTGACAACCATGAGAGAAAAACATTTCACTCTTTTTTTTTTTTTTTTTTTTAAATGTTGCCTGTGTGTGTGTGTGTGTGTGTGCCCACGTGTGTCTGTGCCCACGTGTGTCTGTGTGTGTGTGTGTGCCCACGTGTGTCTGTGTGTGTGTGTGCCCACGTGTGTCTGTGTGTGTGTGTGCCCACGTGTGTGTCTATGTGTGTGGTTGCGTGTGCGTGTGTGTGTGTGTGTGTGTGTGTGTGTGTGTGTGTGTGTGTGTGTGTGCACTTCACTTCTCAGAGGCTGTACATGATGGGCATGGCCAACACGGTGTTTGAGGACCTTCCAGTCACCCTCCAGCAGATCCGTGGACGTCTGTCTCAGGAGGGCTCAGTGCTGAACTCCCTGCCACTCAACTCTCTGAGCAAGAACAACGAAGTGAGTGGATCGGGGGCCCTTCACCACACACAGATTAACCTGAAAGGGGAAATACTGACTTGGAAACCACAGCTCGATGCAACACTCTTGTGCAACATTTTCCATGTGCAGTCACACCAGACCATGACTGTCTTGATGCGGAGGTGGTGGTGCTACTTGATCACGGGGTCGGGGTGCTAGAACACGGTTCACTTCTCTCTCTCGCCTACTGACCATTTCTGTGGAAAGAGGCCTGTGGGTTCCTGTGCTGGTGGTTTTATGTGGTGGTCCATGTGACTGCCCACGCCACTCCATATGCTCATTTCTACACAGCTAGTCTTACTTACCGTGGCTATCGCCAAACTAAATAATCACAAGTGATATATAAAGTGTTGAGAATGCTTCCTAGGTAGCACACTCGCCTTGGAAGTCGTACACTTCAAAGGCGAGGTTCCATCAATGCATCCTTGAAAAATCTATGAACAAAGGCCTCTGTCCTTGTTCGAATTTAGAAGGATCCTTAACATTGGAACAATTCTTGGTGACAGACAATGACGTGGAATGCTCGAAAAAGCAGCCTTCCAAGCATGCTTCCTTCGACTTTGACAAACAGACCCACCTATACACTTTCTCACAGCAGAAGCGTCATTCATGATCGTCCAGAACCGTTTATTGGGCGCTATGAATGTCTGTCAGAGCGTCTTTATGTAGCTCAGAGCCACTAGGTGACCACCAGTGGCGTTTTCAAGACGACGTAACGTTACGAAACGTTTACTACGTCACCCATAGGGATGAATGGGAACTGTTACGTTACGTTACAAAACGTTACGCCTGCTGAATTCGGCCCAGGTAAAATGAAATCGAGTGGTGTGATAGTCGCTTTTTGTTCTGTGATTGGATACCTAAAGCAGGCTAGAAAAATCGTCCATGGTTACCATGCTGCTTTGCAGAGTGAAATGAAATGGAGTGTGCAAAGTCTATAGTTAAATAGTCCTCCAAGCCACATGATTAAAATCCTTTGTTTTTATACAGTATGTGTCTTGTTAGGTGTCGTCCTAGTGATCCTGTTCATTTTGAACACAATCTTCCTGCTTATTGGACATTGATATTTACTGCTTAACTAATTTTCTTGTGAACCAACTGGCTATCTTGGCTAGGGCTCCCTAGTAGACAAGATGCCATATCTCAGTGGGACCTTCCTGGATAAATAAGGATTCAAATAAATAAATAATAAATAAATGAATAAATGAAATCTCTTCTCTGCAGGCTGATCTGCTCTTCCTGTCTGAGGTCCAGGTGCTGCATGACATCTCTGCTCTGGTGAGTCCGTCCCTGTGGTCTTGCTGATAAATATGTGACACAAAAAACAGACACAACCTCTGGGGTCAGTTTGACACAACATGGAAACAGTGAAACTCCAGACAGTGTCATGGTTTAAAGCACTATTTTAATTTGCTGGTTAAGTGCACCTCGATGTAAGTCAGATGTTGAATGTAGGTTTATATTTTTCCACCCATGCATAAGGAATACACTTACTGGGCTTACACATTTTATTATAGTATTTTTTTTATTTAAGTCCATGGATGAAAATGAACTATATTCCATCCCTTGGATCCATCATGGCTAGACTGTACCATATTTGTTATAGTCTGGCCTGTCATGCAGATATTTACTAATTGCATGTATAAATTGATATGAAAATGATAATTCCAATGACAGACTATGGAGGGTTGTACAAAAAATTGTACCAATGCAAAACAAGGCAGGTGTAGGCCTGCATCTATAAGACATCCATTAAAACTAAGCTGCCTAGGGCTATTATGAAATTAAACACAGTTTAAGTTAGTTTTTAACCAGTTTCAATTGAAAAAAGCAACTGTTTTGTAGAAAACACACAGCCCTGTTTAGGGATGTTGACCTGGCATTAGAGTGGTTGCTTAGTGTGAAATATGTTACAGAGGTGTTATTTTCAATTCAGAGAGTCTGTGTTTGCATGGCCCTGTGAGAATCTCAGGGCTCTGATTGGTTCAACACTAGTATGCACTATGCTACTTTTGACAGAATAAAATACTGCTAATTTATTGTATTGGGCAAAACCCTTTTGAACACTAATTGAACTCTGTGAAACAAGATGCAGACAGAACAGGGTGTGAGACTAGTATTTGTGAAAGAATGACTGATAGCAAAGTGCAGTGAAACATGCAGAAATCCGTAATGTAATTTTAAGGGCTTTATTTTGCATTTGCCAATAGCTTTAAAAGGTTGGCCTTAACTGAGACCTCGCGTGAAAAAAAACAGTGACCGCAAGAATATGTTAATAACACCGCTGGTGGGGGTTTTTGGATCTGGTATTACTGTGGTCTGCCGTGGAGACGACCACGCTCATGCATTTTCACTGCATAATTTTGCAACAAGTTTAAACACAGAACACCACGACTTGCACGCTGGCACATACATTTACGCTTGGTCTAACACAGTGTTTCTCAAACTGTGGGGCGCAGACACATGACAGGTGGGGCGCGAGACATCTCTTTGCGATCGACCGACGGCCGCACCATGCCCCCCAAATTCATCAGATATGCATATATGACAGTAAATTGAGCTTTCCAATGGTGTTATTTGCTAGTTGCTGTGATGAGGGGTTTAAGAGAAATATGGCTTTGAATTAGTAACATGAAAATTCTAATGTTGACAAAAATCCTGTAGCCTACTCGCAAAGTATTCCTCACCGAGATATTATGCGCAAATTGAGTCTTCCAGGTGGGTCGTGAAAATTTTCTGCCTTCCAAAGTGGGGAATGACAGAAAAAGTTTGAGAACCACTGGTCTAACAGCAAGTAAATTCCAGCCCTAACTTCCAGGCTAGAAGCACAGCTAACCAGGACTCCGTTTCTCAACAGCGTCGTTGCAAACTAACGTAGCAACTTCCGTGGTTGGAACAACGGTTGTCCGGCATTTGTGTTACCCAAAGCTGTCGCTAAGACTACAGTCTTTACAACTACAGTCGCTGGAACTTAGTCGTTACAACCACAGTAGTCTCACTGTCGTTAGTGTTTAGAATCGTTCCCCAACGGCGTCGGATGACCTTACCATCGGATGTGGGACTGTAGTTGCAGCGACAGGTGTATAGCTGTCGTTAAGCCTCTTCCTCGTCTGTTTGGGTTTTAAAACTGTCAAATTGAGCATCATTTGATGCATTACCCCCACCTACAGGATTAACTAATTCCCACTTCAACTTCACCATGTGGTAAGATGCTGTTTGAAACACAAATGCTCCAGTTATCCATAGAAGTTTCAAAGAACAAACAAAGATAACTTACAACACGTCACCAACCATCACGAGTAGGCTACAGCATGTCAAATATATATATATAAAAAGACGACTTCGTTCCCGCCTGGATTCGAACCGGAGATTTGACAAAACACCAATCTGCTGCCACAGGTGTGCTTAGCCTTAACCCTCACCACCATCATTCCTAATGATTGAATAAAGGCACAACTCGTAGTTGACTATCAAAAGAAGTACGTTTTCAACTTTTTTTGTTTTGTATGGAGACTCATTAAATAACGTGGTTATCATCAGCCCATACAAATTGAAACACTGTCATTTCGGGGAATATTATCTACCACTACCACTAAGTTTATCATTGTGTAGTTTATTTATCAACACTAGCGATTTTATGAGCTTAGTGATGCTACAACTTTAGCCATGCTATGTTGACATGCTTTTTGCAACGAGTGCTTCCGAATTCTCTCCGAACGCTGCCGATACATCTGGGAACGATGTAGTTGGAACAATGTAAGTTGTAACCAATGTCGTCAGGACTAACATGTTACGACAGAACTTCAAGCGCGTTGGGAATTGGTCGTTGTTTGCCATCTTTATCGTTAGTAACTGCGTCGGACAACGGTGGTTAGCTAGCATCCGTCGGGAAACGGAGTCCAGGTGCCCGTTTCCCAAAAGCATAGTTGCTAATCAAGTTAGTAACTATGTAGGTTGCACTACAATTTCCCACTGCCAACTATCTAAATTGCAACTAAGTTAGCAACTATGCTTTTGGGAAACGGATGCCTGGTTCCTAAACATCTTTGGAATAAAAGATAAAAAAAAAAACTGTGGAGTATTTTGTGCATTGGGCGCATTTTATTAATTAGGCGTTTCAATGTAGACTATTTGCAATTTAAAAACATGCACTTTGCTACATTAGAGGTCTTGCTATGTGTTTTTATGAAGTCCACCAAAAATGGAGGTCAGTGCAAGCCATCATGCATTGACTTTAAATGGATGACTTGCACTGTAAATACAAGTAAATAATAATAATTAAAATAAAAATAAATTAATTAAAAACTTAGCCGTCTGTCACTATTTACATATAGTGTATAACTACTTCCTTACCTTGCCTTAACACAATGAATGCAGTCATAGCATAATCAAAGGTGTTAAAAATATGTGTAACTTTTGTGCTAGTACGTACAGACTGTTCCCATCAATGCAAGACACTGAAGTTATTGATAGATCTATGGGCAAGCTGTGGTGACCACTTGACGCCACATCAGTTTCAACTCGGATAGCGAGTGGTTTCAACATCTTGCCGTTCTAGCACTGGTCATAGTGTGTGTGTGTGTGTGTGCGTGAGATTATTTTCTTAACCATTGAAGTGCAGCTGTCAAAATTGCACTTCGCATATATTTGAACCATTTGAATGTCTGGTTGTCAATGACGCACATTATGTCAATAACATGACTAAAAGACAAAATGTTTTCTTTTGTTTTGTGTCCACCCGTTGGATACAGGTACTAAACCTCTGCACAGCAGCCACATGGCTGATATTTCCAGTGGGCTCTGCTCTCTCACACACACACACACACTTTCTGTTTCGCCCGCACCCTCACATTCTGTGCAAGTGTGTGTTTTTCTGCATTCGAATATTAATTTTCACATTTGAATTTTGGAATATTGGAATTTGTTTTTCCTTAACTTTTCAAATATATTGTTGAATTTAGAATATTCGTTGACAGCCCTACATTGCGGAGACATTGATTTATCCTCAGCTCTACAAAAGGAGGGTATGACGGTTATTTGGTAGAATTTTGGAGGGTCCCTGACTTTGCAACAGTGACAAGCTATGTCACTCTGACTGCTCTTAGACTGTGTAAAATAGGTAAAATTATTTGATACACGTGAGACTGTTCAATAAAACATGAAAGCGGATATGGACTTGGATTGTTTCCAACAATGACCTGGCAAAGAACAGTGGTCTCTGGTCTGTATCCATAATGATTTATTAACTGATAACCAACACCTGAGTGTATGGCGCTTTCTCAAAAGTCACTATTATTGTCTTATTTTGTATTGTTAGTAGTGTTGTGTGTGGGGGGGGGGATGATGAGGTTGTGATGTCAATGCGAGCAGTTGGTTATTCATTCTGTCTGTCATTGAAGTGCAGTCTGTGGGTTTTAAAGGGGTGCTTGTTCTGGTTCACTGTGTTACAGCTGCTGAGGCATCGGCACCTGGCTAAGGACCACGCCCCTGACCTGTACTCTCTGGAGCTCTCGGGCCTGGAGGAGATTGGACGCCGTTACGGCCAGGACTCGCAGCAGTTCAAGGACGCCACTAGCATCCTGGCCAGTGTCATGCAGAAGGTGAAGAGTAAAGCTTGTACCATTTTTTTTTTTTATTTTATTTTTTTTTTTTAATTTAAAATTTGGAGGCACTCAAGAGTGAAAAAGACTTAAAAGATTTCAACAAGAGCTCTATTGCTCAAGCTACTCGACTTGCCAGTACTGAAGAAAGAGAAATACTCGTATAGGTTTGGTCCAACTCATCTAGGTTTCCTTGAACAGACTATTAGCCCTGAAAATAAACAAGCAAGTCTCAAATTCCTTAAGCTATAGAGCTCTTGTTGAAATTTGACTGAAATTTTCCTTTAAAGACCTAATGTTGGCCACATGACATCAGTCTACCAACACATTAGTCTAGTAGGTCTTCAATTGAAGCAAAATACAATGGCTGCTTTTCATTCTGCCACCTGTCATCGCCATTTCAGTAAAGTTAAATGTTTTCTTTTGTTTTATTTTATTGCTTTATATCTCTTGTTGTATGTTGGTAAATCCTGCACTGCCATAGCCATACAGTAGTTGTGAGTCCTGTGAGTCCCATTGCCTGTAGTTGTCACAAATGAGTCCTTGTGACACAAAATGGAGTGCACATTGGGCTGAATATTAAGTTTGGTGGCTTCCTGGAAAGACCTTAGGGTAGTTCATTTTTATTTATACCTAAAATTGTGGTCTTTGATGCAGTTTGCAGACAGCGTGTATGGCGTCTACAGCAACAATGCGGTGATTGAACTGGTCACAGTTAAAACTTTCGAGGCGCCCCTCACCAGGAAGTCTCGCTCCATTCTTGAGTCGAAGCAGATTGTGAGTATACCATGTGACCACCTTCATGTACGTTGAGGTTTTCCTGCCTTGTCTTTTGCGTCTCACAGTGTTTTTGATGTCCCTCCAACAGAGCAATCCAGGAAGCCCCTACAATCTGGCCTACAAGTACAACTTTGAGTACGCCGTTATCTTCAACATCGTGCTGTGGCTCATGATCGCCCTTGCCCTGGCCGTCATCGCTGTTGCCTACAGCCTGTGGAACATGGACCCTGGCTATGACAGCATCATCTACAGGATGACCAATCAGAAGATCCGGATGGACTGAGAACATTCTTTTGTTCCGCTGTATTCCCACTAGCACTGCGTGCCCCCTATCTGACATGCCGTGGTGTTTTTGTTTGTTTGTTTGTTTGTTTTCTCTTCTCTTGTTGTCCTCTTTGAACGAGGCTACCCGGGGACGGTGTACTACGGAAAGAGAGTTTACTGGGTAACCTGGGGGGTATTCCAAGAAGACAGTTAAGTGACAGGCCTCAGTAAGTTCACCCAGAAGTTGTGGTAAACCTACAAAGAGAAAAGCCTGGAGTCCTCATTCTCTTGACTAAAGAGAGTACAAGTGCTGTTTAGTGAAGTCACTGTATTAATGAGTATATATGCATTAAGCAACTCCATTAGAGACCGTAGGTTACTCTTATTACTAGGGTTACCACATTGTCTAGCTCAACTTACCCAGTTGGTCACTTAACCACCCACTTGGATTACCGCTCAGGGGTCTGTTTCTCAAAAGCGTAGTTGCTAACCTGCTAGCAACTTAGTTAGTTGCCAATGGGAAATTGAATTGCAACTAACATAGTTGCTAACTTAGTTAGCTACTATGCTTTTGAGAAACACACCCCAGCGTGTTTGGTTTACTATGGGACTACAAGGCATGCCAGCAACCTGGCTTAGTAGTACAGACCAACCCGGTTCGTTCTTATGACACCCCACCCCCCACCCCATGTACAGTGCTATTCCCTCCAAATCCAGAATATATTCTAAATTAAGTGTAAAGTATTGATGAATATAGAGATATTACAGCCACATAGAATGTTGACTTGATACAGTGTATGTATGTCACTCGAAGAGTTGATAAATCAAACATTTTAATTTATTGATGATGTCTTGGTGGTGTAGATATTCCAGTTTTGTTTGTGCCGTGTTTCCTCTGAAGTATGTATGTGATTGCTAAAGCATAGAATGATCCTTTCCACAAACACGTGTCTGCATTAGTTGTGTAACAGTAGATCTACGGAGTGGTCGATGTGATTTTTGCAAACGTGTGTTGTACATGTGTGACAGATGCTTGCTGATTGTATTTATTGTTTTGGTTTTGTTTTGTTGTGTTTCGCGGTCTTTTTGTTTTTTTCATGTGACCTAATGAGATCATTCCTGCGTACAAACTTGTTTTGATGCTGACACTATGAACAGTATGCAAGGCATCATTCAGTCAAGAGTTGTGAAACTTACTGTTTGTATAGATATGTTGAGAAGTAATGGCTGGACATTATCCTATATTAATTGCACATGTCGGTGTGTGTATGTGAAGAATGAAAGATGACCTGTTCTCATTTTCTCAACTTAAAGAATAAAACCAGGAAATGTGGGAAGTTTTTCTTCTGTCATTTATTTATTTATTTATTTATTTATTTATATATTAATAGCGTTCTTTACATGGGTTCAAAGGTCATTCACTGTAAAATGGCTTTGATTCTGTTAGTTCTGCAATCATTACTTTACAAGCAGACTAAAGAATCTCATCACAAATCGATGAAGCTGGTGCAAGTTGTGTAAAAGACAACAAGACTGAAAGTAGTCAGTGCAAGCAGGTGTAGTACTTCTGAGAGATGGTTAACTATTTCCTTGAGAAACAGAAGACAGGTGTCTGCGGGTTTGCACACATTTTTCGGTTCTTCGAGCTCTGAAGCACCACCCCAGCCAAAACCACACTTGTCCTCGTTTCCATTTCCCTTTGAAGACTACATATAGAATTCATACACTTGTGGAGTGCATAGGCTACATGTTGCTCAATCTATTACAGGGATTCCCGTACATACTCAAACCAATGTGTGGCACAGAAACAAAAAATCAACTCCAAGCACTACAGATTATGATTGAGATTAGTAATTTCAAATTTGTCTAAAATTGTCTCACAAGGTGACTGAAGAAAAATAGATGGTCATACAGGTGTTTATTTGATATGGCAGCTAAGAAAGGATGTTTTTGAATGCTGCATGCTCTCTCCATGACAAAAGCTACAAAAGAGGCAAAACTTTTTGAGATAAAAAAGCACTTTGGGCTCATTTGACTCTAGTAGGATCAAAGTAACACACACCATTTAAGAGATGTTTTTGATTGGTCACATTCAAATAGCCTACTGTAAGTTGCTCTGGACAACTACACTGGCGGACCAGATATTTTTTACTTTGTGCAAAGAGGTTGGACACTTACAAATAAACATTTTGAATTATTTGCAGACCAACAATCATGCAGAGGGTTTGCACAGAGAACCAAGTGTCTTCAGTGTCCATGTCCATACATACCTAACACATAACACTAACAGAGCAAAACAAACAGACTTTGAAGATATCTTACTTAATAGCAGATTGAAGAGGATTTGTTGATAACCTTGTTGAAAAAGACTCAATTTCAAATAAAAGGTGACTGGCACAGGAACTACAATCAGCTCAGAGCTGAATCGAGCATAGGCTCAACACGTAGACCATTATCAACAAGATTAAAATGACATTTACGCTTTTCCATGTGACGTGTAACTAAAGAGGCTATAGGCTATGTGATTTACTACAGTACTTTTCATGTCACTTCACTTTCTGAGTGCCGCTTTGGTCCGGGGTTTGCAATGTAACTGTGTGGCTGCCTGAGGGCTGTGGCTGCTTCTGATCGGCGCTGCTTCTGCTGGTGTGACCATTATTTCGGAATACTACAGAAAAAACAACACAACAAAAAATTATCTGCCATCCATAAAACAACGACTCTAAAGCAACTACTATAAGGAATACTTTTACTGAAATCATGTCATGAATAAAAATAGCCTTAGAAATTACTCTAGTTTTCTATCCATAATATTATGACATTAGTTCTTATACTTTACTCTTTTAAAAGAACACATATCTGTTGCATTAATAGGAGAAAATGATGTGGCATACTGTAAGGGAGTCAGATTGGTGATGGTGTTCCAAATTTCTCTTTTTCTTCAGTGTAGAACATACCTTAATGGCAACTGATGGCAGTTTCCATTTTGCACAAAAGAAAAAATAACACGCTTAGTTTGTTAAGTTTGTATACCTGCAAGATGTTTTTAAGACCAGTTATTTTTTACCAGACAAACAAAGGAATTAAAATTTTACTCACCTAGAATGATGAGGACACAATTGAGGACACATGATATCATAAGGGGCATAAAAATCCATGTTTTTAAACCATCCTCTTCACTGACCCCATGATCTCTTGTGTCATTGTGAAGAGGTGCATTATCTGAAAAGCATCATCACACTAAATCTCCATAATTATGTTGTCATTTATGCTAGCAGTATTCAGTAGCTGGTATCAACTGCATAATTTTTATAGATTTGTGATATTAAAGGGGAAATCCTGTCAAATTTCAACAAGAGCTCTATTGCTCAAGCTACTTGAGATTAGCAAATACTGAAGACGCAAGACATTTTAGTCCAACCATATAGGTTTCCTTGAACAGAGAGTAAGCCCTGACAGTTCACCCAATGGGGCAAGTTTTCAAAACTGTTTTTAGCATCTAAACATGCACCAAATGTCACCCCAAAAGCTTTGTAACATCATCAGACACATTACAACACACCTCTGTAGTGTTTTTGACTACAAATGTCTAACAAAGTGCTTAAAATTGTGTTTTTATGCAGTGTTTACAAAACCGTTTTGTAAACAAACAATATTGGGCTGCTTGCATAAGCTCACAGTTTTAACCACTTTCCCAGCCATTTGTTGCCATACACAATACAGTTATGTGGTGTAATGTGTCTGATGATGTTGCATAACTTTTGGGGTGATATTTGGAGCATGTTTAAATGCTGTAAACACAGTTTTGAAAACTTGCCCCATTGGGTTAACTGTCAGGGCTTATTCTCTGTTCAAGGAAACCTATATGGTTGGACCAAAATGTCTTGCGTCTTCAGTATTGACTAATCTCAAGTAGCTTGAGCAATAGAGCTCTTGTTGAAATTTGACAGGATTTCCCCTTTAAACTTGCATCATGTAAAGTCCAATTTGGCAGGTACACTCTAATAAAATGCATGCTTTTTGAAAATCAAATTGAAAGTTTCAACAAGTCAGCCATATCCAGGTGGAAGCTACTACCTACATGCCATAAAATGCTAAATATATGGGGTAA
Source organism: Sardinella longiceps (assembly GCA_027497455.2). Classification (NCBI taxonomy): domain Eukaryota; kingdom Metazoa; phylum Chordata; class Actinopteri; order Clupeiformes; family Clupeidae; genus Sardinella; species Sardinella longiceps. Next base: position 3,202 of record JAODXP020001765.1, on the reverse strand, counting down.
TGTATACATAAAATATATATAATATATGAAAATTTACCTTTTCCCATGAGAATGGTAGCATTGCTAAAAGTGTGGTCCTTCCCTTTACAGTAATAGGATCCATGTTCATTCCAAGTCACATTCTGTATAAATAGACGGGTTGTTTCTATTGAGTATTTGTTCCTTATTTCTAAGTATAATGGAGGCTCAGAATGCCGTTGTATGAACCACTCAATCTCCGCCTCAGCAAGAGAACAATTTAGAGTTACATTGTCTCCAAAGTCAACTACAATCTTTGTAAAGCTGTCAGATCCATGATGACAGATGAATGACGAGCCAATAAACCATATGAATAATATGTCCTTTAAAGACATTTGTGACCTAGTGCTCTACTCTGATTGCAGATCAAGTTTGAGTCTGTTGCATTCAACCTTCGCTTTGTGCAGCAAATATTCAGGAAATGCTAAATATAGCCTTGGTTTAGTGTAAATGTGAGTGAGGAACGGACAACAGAGACAGCTTTGCTTATCATTTCCACCTGAGAACGTTTTCAAATGAAGAGAAAGAATAGTACTGACAGTAGGTTTCGAGGAGTTTAAAAATACATGAAAGTGATTCGTCGAATGCTCCATTCTGGGTTTGATAACTTTCCATCAAATGACACCACATACTTTGTTCCATTATACTTTACAATACATAAAGTATTTAAGTAAGAGTCAGTAAAAAATAATAATAATATGGTAAAGTAAACAATAATATGGTTAAATTATTTAGGAAGTGTAAAACCATCTGTCTGGGGATAATGGACTGCACTCCTATGAGAACTCAAACTTTACAATGTACTGTATGCTAAAATTCACTCATTCACACACCGGTCGCGGAGACTTCCAGATACCAACCTGCTCATCAGGTGCAATTTAGGATTGAGTATCTTGTCCAAGGATACTTACAGTAGATGGGATCAGGTGGAGAAGAACTCATACCTGCAACCCTCTGGTTGCTGAGCGGCTCAGTAACAGAGAATGTGAAAATGTCTCATGTGACTCTCTCTCGTGAATAAAAACATACAGGCCCATGGAATGTTTTGGAAGTTTTATGTATTTTTATTTTAAAAGATTAACATAATATTTAACATCAAATTTGCACAAATATCACTCCATCTTCATTGAGACTGCACAACAAGTTTTAATGTATAGTTTGCTGCCTTTACAACTCCATCGATAGACCTAAATTGCACCCTACTGAGATGCAGTGGAGCCCTTTTGGAGGCATCCTATTGGAGATACAGGTAGTTTCAAGGTCGGGGGGCCCCAAACAAACAGGACAGGACAATAAAGAAAAACTGTACTGGATGGAATTGAAGGAGATACAGTATGATTAAAGCCCTTAACTGTCCACTTCACAAGACTCTGCTGTTTTCTTCTTAGTGCGTCGCCTGACTGAGTTTAAAACAGAAGAAGCAAGAATTTCAGTTCCCATGTTCATACATTACAACTGAAATATCATTTTTGCATGAATTATGAATATGTACTCACCTAAAATGATGAGCATAGTATTGAGAATGCAGGATGAAACAAAATAAGATATCCTCAATATTAGATAATGAGGATCACATATTTGAGGGTCTTGTGTGTTATCGCATCTATTATTCTCTGAAGCAACAACTGCAATCACAATCAAGTCACAAACAAGTAACAGTGCACCTTAACATTAATCATCCCAACAAGGTCTATTTAGCCTTTAACCTGCATTCATAGGCTAGCTCAAAAATATTACTTACCTTTTTTAACGAGTTTTGTTCCATTGCTGAAAACAAGATGGTTCTCTACTCTGGCTCAGTAGTATGATCCAAGCTCATTCCAGGTCACATTGTGAATAAAAAGTCTACTAGATGTTTGTAGGGAATATTTCTTTTTAAATTCTTTGTGTTTCTTGTTGTACGTAGAGAATTGATGCTTTCCCAAAGAGCGTAGTATGTGCACTGGAGGCTCTGAGTGGCGTTGCCTGAACCAGTAAATCTCCTTTTCAGCTAAAGAACAATTCAGAGTCACATTCTGTCCAAACTCCACTGTGATCTCGACCATACCCTCTGACACAACAATAAGGAAAGTTAAACCCACAAGCCAGGAGTGAAAATACATACTCAAAGCAGTGTAATTTACAAGTTGTTATCTTGTCAACCCAGGCTATGCTACTGGGTAGCCTATAGGCCTTTAATAGAAAAGTGGGCAGTCGGAACCGACAAAAGTAGGAAGTGATAGGTCTTACCGGTAAGTATTTTTGCCTTCAACGGTGCCTTCCAGGAAGCACTGCACCACTCCTCTCGGATCAGGGTTAGGATGAGGGTTGGGGGGGTTAGGGTTAGGAATAGGTAACCCTAGGTAGTGCCTTTTAGGCTGTGCTGCCTGGAAGGTGCTGTTGGGGGCAAAAAACACCATTGAGTGTAGTGATATAACTTGGCCGTTCCAGTAGGGCAAAGTCATCCTTGTTCGAATTTATGCCTGGATTTACCCAGGATAGTAGGCTGTAGTATAGTTGGTCAGGGTTGGGGGGTGACGGAGGAGGAAATGTGATAAATGAGGTTTTAGATAGAGGTGATTTGACAAGAGGTGTTCTAGAAAAAACTGGGTACTAGCCAACTAGTCACCTGGGTTATGGTAAATGCAATTCAATTCAATTTTATTTGTAGAGCGCTCAAATACAGTACATTGTCTCGCAGGCGCTTTACAGACAGTACGGGAAGCATCCATGAGAAACAGGGCAAGGAAAAACTCCCTTTACTTTGTAAATAATTTGTTTTGTAGGAAGAAACGTTGGGCAGATCCACGCCTCATGGACTCAGCCTACCTGCCTGGGGCCTAATAAAGTATCCGTAAAGTCTGATGCATAGATTGACCATGGTTTACAAAACAGCATGAGTACTGAATGTAGTCAGAGATGATATACACATAGTTTGTGTGACAGTCAGGGCCAAGGGATGGAGTCAGTAGTTGGAGTGGGATTAGAGTTCATTGTGTGTTGGTCGCCATTTAGGTAGTGGTCATCAGGAGGCCATCAGGCCAGTTCCATCACGGGCCTCAGAGAAAAAGGGGGGATGGTCCTGGACTGAAATGAACTGCACTCCTATGAGAACTAAAGCTTTATAATGTGTGCCTAACTTTCACCCATTCACACACCTTTGGCGAAGGCTTCTACTCTATGTAAGGCATAAACCTGCTCCCAA